>VDFB02082696.1:98120-167920 GCA_007258455.2 Sequoia sempervirens
TATTGATCAACTACATCTTGACAAAATGTATGCTGATGTGACATCATATTTGATGATGTGACTTTGAAACGAAAGCTATAAGCAAGGGACTTGCCAAGTAAGCTGCTGTAAAAAATTGGGAGTGATTTGAAATTTTCCACATAAGATAATTAAAAGTGTGAAGTTAGGGTGCTCAACTATTGGGTCCTCTCCCCTACTCTACATCTTAATATGCAATCACATTTTTTGGCGTCAAAATAGGGATATTGCTAACCTTTACAATAAATTGTGGTTTTGTATTCACAAAAATGTTAAGTTCATTTGACATTATATTTGTAGGATGCCACTCAAAGTTACTTTTTTGTTTTTATATGTATTTTTTTATGTTTAGCATATAAGTGTAGATTGGTACTTATTTTGGTATTATATTATTTTGGGTTAAAGATTTGAATGTATTATTTTTGTATATGATTTTATTATTTTGATGTATTTATTAACCTAAAATTTAGTTATTAAAGTAATGTCTTATTTTTTTGCTTATAATCTTATTGTTTATGATTTGAATAACTTATTCAACTTCAATAAATTCATAGGTTTGCAATTTGTCATTTTTATTTTAAAATTCAAAATTTCACAATTCAAATTTGACGATCCATGGATCTAATCATTGCTCATTTATAGAAGTACCCAAATTTTGATTTCATATACCTAGTGTCTATATTTAAAAATGTCACCCTAAGACATTTGCCTGTAACATGGAGAGTATCATTATAACAATAATGTTTTGACAAAGCATTGAAAATATTATTCTCCTAATTTTCATATGCATCATTCAACACATCATAAATCAATGAAAAGTTAACTTTATTCTATCATGTGCCATCCATTATCAAGCTAATACTTCAAGGTACACTCTAATACAAAATATCAACTGGCTTGTACATTAGCAAGATTAGCGGTTGATATAGTGATATTCATTTTCCTATTGATGTAAGGGCATATAGTTGGAAAATGAAATCCTACGAGTCATTGAATTTTGTGAGTAAAATGTAGCATGCGTAGAAGAAGGTCATAGAATGAAATGCATCATGCCTATGGGTGCTCCATGATTGATAAACCCATGTTGTATGTGTATAATAGCAAGAATATTGGGCATAAATGTTGATAGTCAATGCAATGTCCACATGGTAGTTGCAAATGACTGATAGATGGCAATCAAACAAGACCAATAGTTAATTGTCACATGTTATTGGATGATCTAGTCATCATTAACCACTACATTTTTTAGATTTGCAATAGATTTTATGCCTTTAATGCATGTTAGACAAATTTTTAAAAGTTTGAATGTAGAGTAAACTACATTAATGAAAATTGGTTGGTTTTGGCCACTAAAATCTCATTATAAAATTTAACAAATAGTAATTTTGTGTAAATAGTCAAGGTCTTCTTCTTGGCCTTACAATGGGAGTTGAATATAAATATATAGTCAAGTTTGAATAATTATGCATTTTATCTATAAAGTTGTAATCTTTCTCATTCAAATTATTGAAAAGCATTGTTCTTTTACCATCTCCTTGTGTTTCTTCCTTGTTGCAAGTGCATTTTTCATTGTGAGTTTGTTTACTAAATGACTAGGCATACCTTCACTTGGGACCTCACATTACATATGTATCAAATGTGGATCCCATAGCCCAAGGTTTGGCTTGTGGAGAGGTGAAAGCATCACATGGTATTGACTAAAGCTTAGAACCAAGAGATTTTTATCCTTCATAAAATCCGAGGATGGGTAGAATGTAGTGTAGATGTCCTCTAATGTTTTTTCATTATGTAGAATATGTGGTGTGATTTTTTTATAGGGTGAGTGTTGAGGAAGGAGAGAATGGAAAATATAGGAGTTATTTTTAATAGATGAAGAAGGAACTAAGCACCTAAAATAAAAAAATCTCAAGAAAATTTAATGTGACCTCTATGAAATGTTGGAGGCAATGGAGAACACTCAACAAAGAGATACAGATGTGGACTAGAGTGGTGATGAGGCACAATCTATGCATATGGACAAGGTTGATGATGACCTAATAAAGGTAAGACTCCTAATAACCATCTTCTAGATTTATGACATGTGGCATATCCCTTCCAAACTACTAAAAAATAGACTCATTTCTTTTGTTTATTTACATAATCCCAATCAATTTATATATAGATGGGAAGGTAAGGATTTATGGTATAGTCACTTGTTTAAGTAATTTATTATAAGCTTCTCACAAGCAAAATTCTAATCCTATTTGGTGAGAGTAGTGTTGAGATGAAGAATACATGGGTGGTTTTAGTGTTTGTTTAAAACTCATACTAGTTAAATATTAAGCATCTATATTGGTAGATGGTTATGATTAAGTGTTCATGATCAAGTGAGGGGAAATTAATTTCATTATAAAGCCGAGGGAAATTTATGAGCTTGGTGAGATGAATAGTTGATGTAATCTTGATTTGACACAAAGAGAGCTTGCCCCTTAAGCATGTGATAGTCTTCAAACAATATATATCTCAATAAAAGATCTTTTTAATCATAATTTTTTGGATATATCACTATTCCCTTCAAGAAATCAATCTCATATGTTCCACCATGAAATGATTTTGACCAATGATAATAAATTTATGTAGGTCATATAAAATTCAATGATCAAGGACCAATAATTAATTTTACTATGTAATGTAATAACCAACAACACTTTTCCTACAATCCTATATGGAAAGGACCCTACCATAAAAAATCATGGCTATGAACTACTTAAATGGTGCATATGTAAGATCTTGGAAGCTTTGAAAACACCTATAGAGTACAAGAGGCTGTAATATTTATTTTCAATGTCATCAACCATTAGGCATGCTAACTCAATAAGGCATATGCTAGAGGACCTATTGTAGATGATATGTTATACTATCAAATAATAGAATAATGTTAATTTTATATTTTTTATCGAGCCTAATATGAGTACACACAATATTAGATCATATTCTCAATAAATGATTGGTGCATTACTTGGAGGAAAAAGTCCAAATAACCCTCGTGGGTTGCAAGAGTATGCGGCATGGAAATTTGATGTACAATTGTTGCTAACATCTACATACTTGAGAAAGCAAAAGTGAGGGTCATCAAATGGTGCAGGTAACTTTAAACACATCATAGAATAAATAGGTAATGCTGAGATGATTGATTTTAACATTAAAATGTGCCCTACTAATGAAAGCCATCTCCCCTTCCAACCTTCCATGTTATTTACACATCTATCTATCAAGCAATTCTAAAATTTTGATTTACATGCACTTGGAAATAATGGAGTCCCAAGAAAGTTTCCAGAAAATGTTCCAATTTTAATCCCCAGAATCTGGGCTAAACCTCTTTGTTTATCTAGCCTCGTATTGAAGAAAAATACTTTTGACTTCTGCTAGTTAACTTTTTTCCCTGATGCTATACAATACTTTTCCAATGTGGCTTTCATAGCATGTGCTTCTCTTGGAGATGACACACCCATTAGCAAAGTATCATCATCAAATTGCTGATGTGTCATCGCTTCCACCCCTTGAGCTATACACACACCTTTCCATTTTCCTTCACTTCTAGCCTTGTGAATATATAGATGCCTAATACTTCAACCATGATAATAAAATAAAAGGTGATAGTGGATTACCTTGATGAAGACCTCACTTTGTTGAAAAGAAACCTTAAGGGCTTCCATTCACTAACATTGAATATCTGGGTGTATCAATGCAACTCTTCACCCATTCAACCCAAGAGGATGAAAAACCAAACCTAGCCAACACTGTCAGTAGGAAAGACCTGTCCACTTGGTCGTAATCCTTTCTGATATCCAACTTAACCATCATCCTATTAGTTTTTTCCTTCCTAATTGAATGAATTGCTTAATGTGCAATAATGATACCTTATAAACATAATGGTAAATTAACATCATGCATTCCTCATATTTAATTAAATCATATTTTCTTTATCAATTAAATAAATCAAGTTTAATTGATTAATCTCCTAAGGTCATCCATTTAAATTAAATAAATCCTTTTATTTGATTTAACACTAACATCATTCTCTTTGATTAAATAAATCAAATCTTTATTTAATTAAATCTAAAATCATTTTCCATCTCTTTGATTTATTTTAATCCATAAATCTAAATCAAATAGGTCAAATCACCTAATCCATCATTAAATTAATTAAACTTTGATTAATTTAATCCTAATCTCCAAAATTCTCTAGATTTTGTCACTTGCACATGAAAATGCATTTAAATGATTATTAAAATCTTTATTTATTTTCAACTTGGCATCTTTGGGGAATATTCCTCCAAGTTTGAAAATCCCCCCCAAAGGGATTTGTCCTTCCAACAAAGCATTTAAGAGCTCTTACATGTCTCTTGCACAAAGTCAAACTTAGCATTTAACTCATCTTTCATCTTGTCATCAAATTCAAATTTCAAATATCCCCCTCTTTGGCACATTGACCAAAATGTGCTCATTCCTCAACCTCTCACATGTTGACAAGTGGCATCTTGTCATTGGTGGATCTTTAGTCCCACATTCTCCATGTTTGGTATTCTTCTATCCTTCTTGGCTATAAATAGAGAGTTTCTCTATTGTATTAATCCTCCACAACTCATCCAAGTTAGCATTTCATCTTGATCATCATCTCCAAATCTTAGTATATTTGTTTTACACACATCATCTTGTATCATCAACATACTTGGAGCTTATCAAGGATTGGGAAAGGGCTTCTTTCCAAGAAGCACCAATCCACTATGAGATGATGTCACGTCTCAGACTTTGATGTTGTTTTGTCCATGGCTTTGTGTGGATTTATTATATGAATGATGGTGTGTGTTAGAGTAATATGATATAATACAATGCTTTGGTGTATGGAAATGTAAAAAAAAAATTTACTTTTGAAATTGTGAACGCATTTTATTTTAAAATATGCAAGATAGAACAAAATAGAAGTATTGATTTAATTATTGATTTGATTTATATCTCTATATCGGTTACTAATACAATTTCGTTGTTGCACGCCTGAGTGCACTTGAGTTGCAGGTGGTCGAAGACCAAGAGTGTGATTGAGGAAAGAAGGCTAGCTTCTCGATAGGGTAAAAGAGGAAGAACTCTCGGTCACACACACAACACCTAAAAATCATATAGTTGCATTTAGGCAATGTCTGTTTCAATTTGATTGTTTTGAATTACTTACAAAATAGGTAATAAATGGTTTGAATAAATAAATAATAAAAATAATAACATAAATATAAATTAATTATCAATTGTAGTTTTGAAAAGATTATGATTTTCTATTAAATTTATCCCACTTTCTATGCAAATAATTGGAAATCTTTTTATTAAATTTTATTTATTTATGAAATTGAAATAAAGTGAAAATATTTTATTTGCATATGTTTTAAACCAAAGTCCAAATTAGTAGAAGGGAAACTAATATTAAATAGAAAAAAAAATCAGTCCCGAGAAAATGGGGTTCTGGGAAATTCTTCTTAAAACCAACAATGCTCTGGGCAAGTGTCTATCTCTTTATTTTGCATGTAATATTTGCTAAGAAAATTATCCATCTGTCAATGGAAAAGGGGTTTGCATAACTCTCAGAAGAAGGGAATAAGGCTTTAAGGTGGAGGGAAGAGAAGCTTATTCAAAAAATAACCAGGGGCTCAGGGAGAAGGAAACTGAATGAAATTCTGGACATCTGCAACTAAAGTAAATTGCCAGGTTTTTCCATTCTTTTCTTTTAAACCAGTTTGAATCTTAGTATGAAACTGGAGAATTTGTATGCAAAATTTTATGAAAATGATTAAAAATGCCTGAGAAAATGTCTTCAAGTTTTATTTTTAAATCTGGGAAAGACCTTCTCTTCACTTGTTTACATTGTTGAGAAAATACCCAATTTCTTTCTTCCAGAACAGGGTTATAATCTTTTGCAAATCTGCATTTCATGAAATTGCCCTCATTTGCTATTCTTTTGTATAGAAAATTGTGAGAGAAAAGATATGAAATTATATATATATAAATATATATATATACACAAGAATTTTCATTCCTGTGCATATATATATATACATATATACTCCAAATTTCGCAAGAAAACCTTCACCAGACATTATTTCAAATTTTTTTTGAAATGAATTTAATTGCAGTTGAATGTTGGGCGAATTCTATTTTTAAGAATTTGTTTTTGATGTATGGGGGAAGGGATTTTAATCCCCAGTCCTTCCCAAAGGAAGGGACAACACTGTGGGGAGGCTCGCGCCCTCCACAAACCGCGACCTGTGGAGGGGGCGCAGCCTCCTCACAGCCCGCGCCCTCCCCATGGGAGAGGCAAGGCCTCCTAGCACCTTTGGGATGCTTATCATCTGTATAGAACCCTGTATAATGCTCTTTGCTGTGCACACGGCCATAAAACGTGTAAACAATCATGAAAATCTATATTTTCTTTAAAATATATATATGTATATATATACTCAGCTGTATATATATATATATATATATATATGTGTGTGTGTGTGTGTGTGTGTGTGTGTGTGTGTGTGTGTGTGTGTGTGTGTGTGTGTGTGTGTGTGTGTGTGTGTGAATTTACTCAGGAAAACCATCTTCAAAATGTGATATATTCTGACAAATATATATATACATCTTAGTATCTTTGAAGCTAGAAATATGAAAATGTACCTCTTGGAATCTTGCAAATTGGTGATCTTCTTTTGGACACATTGTCTTATGCTTACATACAGATGTAGATTTCTGAATATTAGCATACAATAGAAAACTCAAATGCAAATTTGCAAACCTCTATTTTCTGAAAGAATTACTCTATTTATGTATATTATTTTTAACTAGAAACCTGTAGCAAATTGGGAATTCCACTTTCAAATCAGCTTGACTTTTGAAGATATAGAAATATACATAAATCTGAGAACACTATTTTATACAAAAAATTATTACTTCTACTTGTGTTCATACATTGAAAATATCATGATGTACATACATTTTACATTTGAAAAACCAAATTTGAACAAGAACATTCAAGAGAGTAGCTTGGAGCAAAAACAAATTTCTTTACTAAACAAGAGAAAATTCACTGAGAAAAGAGCAGATTTTATTTTAATACTGAAACTTTACAACCTATTCTTTTGATTCAACATGATAAAATGGAACTCAAAAGATGTTTGAAACTCTCGTTTGAAACCTAAGTATGAATGGAAATCAGTTTGAAAAACATTTTTTTATGAATGTGGATAAATGAAGAAAATTCTTTCAGAATCAATGAAATGCATGAAGCATACATGGAAAATGCACAATTTTCTATTTTTGCACTTTATTATACTGTATTTTGGTAACTTCCGGGATAGGATGCTGAAGGTGGATCCACAGAGACGGTAGTTTTACCTTTTCTAAAACTACCACTTATTTTTATTTATGCTTGGCTAAGCACTTGTACCATTGAAATAGATGGATTTGTTTTAAAAGCCTAGAAATATATGTATTTTGGTCTCTGCCACCTCCTGTTGCAAGAAATATGTTTTCTCATATTAGAAATGCATATAGGCACCAGGCATGCATCGAGAGTTCCCTCCTGTTTTATTGTGTCAGGTTGCTAGGCTCCTTATGTAGGGTCGGGGATTCCTTCGAGTTAGGAAGGAACCTGGGGAAGTCATGTACTTCATGGTTGGGCGGAAAAGGCGCCTGAATCACACTCTTGGCCCCAGCTCGCAAGAAGACCGATGGTGTCACGACAGTTGGAGGATCAGAGTTTTTTTCTTTTACTAATTATGTACTTGAATATCCTACTGGAATGGCTTGTGAAGCCTATTGTAAATGTAATTGTATTTGGCATTTGTTACTACAACATTGAAATAGATGTGTTTCTAAGATTTTGATATAACATTGATACAAATTCATTTATTGATTTATTGATCTCTTTAAAGTATGGGTGAATATATGCGAAAATACATTGATATACTTGGCCATGTGCATAATCATGATGAAATGCAAATGCTATATTTTATATACAAAAAATGCAATTTGTTTTTAATTCTTTTTCATTGAGTTTATTTTGAAAACTCTTATTAATGGCATAACTTCCAAAGTAATCTTTTGAAACGGTTTGAACAATTTAAAATGCTTTAGCTTCTCTACCAAGCCTTACAGATGAAGTTTGATTCATGTTGTTTATATGCTTATTTAGCTTTTCTTATTGTTATATATCGTATATAGCATATCTAACATGATGTAATATTTCATAGGGATATTGGATTTGTTATGTTTTACTTGACTTCCATGAAAATGCTTGTCAAAGTCCAACATTTTGCAGATTTAGCATCCACATTATGGCAGTAGAAGGAGGGAACTCTCATGAAGTATTCGATGCTTTGTCATTGTTATTCTAATTTTCTTTAGTTTTTGAATTAAACATTCTTTGTTGTGTAGACCTTGCTTTGATAAAAATTTTGGTTAGATTTTTTGCTCCACTTTTGTTACAACGTACACAAGTAATATGTCTATGCTTCTAGGTTTTATAGTCATGTCACAAAGCAAATAAATCATGCTTTATTAATGTTGAATATATCTTAGACATATTTACTATTAAATATTCTTGATTTGGATTTTCTCATATCAATTGCACTTGAAAGTTTTTAAAACCTCTGCAGTTAATCTTACACATGTTGATTTCATTTACTAGAAGATGTCTTTGTTAGACCATTTTAATATAAACTTACAATATCTCTGTCATTTAATTCAGATATACAATATGTTTCTGGAGTATATACAAAATACATGACTAGTGTTCGAGTAACAAATCAATCAAAGGAGGCAAAAGCTTTTATTAGTTTTTTTTAAAAGCCTCATATATCGAGTGTGAGGACGGTAGATTCCTGGCTGCCTGTAATAAATGCGCATTGATCATACACCTGGATGATTTAATTTGTGTTTGTTGAATTTTTTGGTGTGAAACATGAGAGTATGGATATGGCCCTTTGTCCTCTAAACCAAGGAAGCTCATGAAGCAGGCAATAAACTCCTGTCTCACACCATTTTTTGGCCAAGGCACTAATATCATTGCATTTGGCAGTGGAGCAATTCTTCCAACAGTGGATTGTTTGTATCAAACTCTTCTTTTGTATTTACTAAAGATTGGGGTGCACAGTAGTTCTGTAGAAAGGACAATACATTCGATGCCCATGACCCATCAATCAACTCCCTCTACAGTATGATTGAAATCTATTCACTAAGTGGACACCCAACATATGTACGGGCTATAGCCACATCGGGATTCAAGCACACATACAATGCAATGGAAAAAGATATGTACAATGAGTTTACTACAATATGCAGTGACAGATCAAATCCACGAGAGAAGCAAAAAAGGTAAAACTGGATGGGTACTCAAATGTAGTCAAAGGAATGGAAGGGCATTGTAGTTATAAATTATTTAAGCTTGAGGGAATAATCAAGGATATCGAGCTGGGTACTTTCATGTACTCCTTAAAGAGATATGATGAGAATTGGAGGGCACGATTTTTGGGGGGAAATGGAAGTCTTCATACATGATTTCAAAGACATCATGCACATGTTTTTAAAAGTGCAAGATCTCTGAGGGGACGCGTATGTCCTACAAGAATCACATGCCATAATAAATATCGCTATTTTTCTCAATATTATTGTTGGTCTCATTTACATTATTGTCTCTAACATTAAATGCTCTATAGATCATGTCCGTACCATGAGTAAATACTAGCATTGAATCTTGCAATTATGATGGTGGTTCTTTTTCACTTGCTTTGATTTTTCTTGGTAGGTGAGTGAATCTATTTGATTTTGATTTCACTTGTTAAAATCATTTGGAAAATGTGACAGGTATTTAATTTTGAACTATATCTTACTGCTTTTCTCCTGTGAAGGCACTGGCTATATGTCCTAGATTTTGTCTTTGATGTGATTGATAGAAAATCAGCTAGCAACATTGAGATTAAAGCTTGTAAGGAAGTTGCTCACCAACTTTGAAGAAGCCAAATTAAAGATCTTGGGGGGGGCGCATAGTTTATTGTTGCTTAATTTTTATTTTGAGATAGTAAATGTTTTAGCTTATGATGATGCTATTAAGATGTTTGTTCTTTGTGGTTGATTTGTTGATTCAATGCCTCTAGTGATGTGGATTATGTAGAGTGGCTCTAACAAAGTGTGGTACCCTCTCAATACAATCAATATCAAAAGCATGATTCACTTATAAATGGAAAAGGAAGGAAAAGGAAGGAAATGGAAGGAAGGAAAAGCAAGGAGGAAGAATTTTCGTTTGCACCAAAGACTTGCGATGTTGAAACATTTGGAACAATCTTTGAATGAATCTTGGAGTTGAAGTTGACAAAGCATTTTTTAATGCTTAAGGCTTCTGTTATATGCTTTAGTTTTCTATTTTTAATCAACTCACTTTTTTTTGGGGGCTCTAAAAAGAATGTTTCAATTTTTGCAACAAAAGGGCTTGAAACGAACTTTAGGACACAAACTTACTAAAGTTGGTTTTCAGTTTTAACAATTGAACAAGGAAACTTTCATATCTCTCTTTGGTACTTTAAAACGAATCAAAATCATTGCTTTGTGGGATTAAAAAGAACACTTTGTTTTGTGATTGATTACTCAAACTAACACCATTGAAAAGATGTATGCGCTTCTCTCACGCCTCACAACGATCTTGAGAATCAAAAGGATTTTTGGTGGTCTTAGGTTGGGATAAAGTAATTTCCTCCACACTTCATTTTGGGAACTAAAATGGAACAACAAACTTTGCAAGTGTGAGTGGAACCTATCACATGTATTCTCTCTTTGTTTCTCAACAAAGATCAATCGAGTTACAGATATATTTGCTCGCTATTGTTTATCTTAGAGGGCATGCCTTGGGGAAAAAGTACTCACCCAAGGGAACAACTCAATCGATAACACTCTAAAGCCAAGAGTATTTCCAGCTAGGATATAAAAGTGGGTATTGGAACAAAGATCAATATCATGCAGTTGGCTCTGACGAGAAGGGAAACAATGGTCTCTTGCCACATTGGGTCAATTCCTACAAACATAAAGTCTAAATTAAAACCCTTTTTATAGAAAGGCCAAAATCCCTATATATTTGTTGGTGTAGGAACAGTCATTCTTAAGCCACCCCACACTTTTTACAATTTTTAGGAGAAATGGAAAGTATGCCATGGGAATTTCATGGGTATTGATGCTTGGCTTCCCTGAGAAGTGAGTGTCGTGGAGGGGAACTAATGGGGTCAAGCATCTAACCATTCGCTAAAACTAAGCGTAGTTGGACTTTTCCAAGTGGGGACTCAACAAATACAGTCTTTCATATCCATAGGATTGTGCTTGTTCTTGGTTACAAAACACATTGCTTGATCGAAAACATTGGAAAACCAACATTCAACATGAGCATCAAATCTCAAACCCTTTAGGAGAAGCAAATATCCTTGAACGAATTCACATGCCCTTGCTTGCCCTTGGGATTCAGATCCTTAGAGGTTTCTAGGCATTTGGATTTCATCTCAATTTGCTCCTACTAAAGTAAACATTAGGTAACTTTTGCTTTGATTTCCTTGATTATCACATGATACACTTTGTGGGATAAGAAGAAGTTAAAACATTAGACATCTAA
The DNA here is from genome assembly GCA_007258455.2 of Sequoia sempervirens. Classification (NCBI taxonomy): domain Eukaryota; kingdom Viridiplantae; phylum Streptophyta; class Pinopsida; order Cupressales; family Cupressaceae; genus Sequoia; species Sequoia sempervirens. The sequence continues at coordinate 109,798 of VDFB02082696.1, forward strand.
TTTCAAACCTAATCAAGAGGGTGTTTGTGGTAAAAAAAATCCAGTAAGCAAAGATTATATCAATTGGACCCCACACATGTGCTTGTTACCTTTTGTCCTATGATCTTCCATGCAAACATTGTTCTTTTGGTTTTGAACTACTCTTGGAGAAAAGCATGTTCTTCAATATCTTGGTCTTGTAAACAAGGTCCTCGTTAGGTCATTTAGGATCAAAATCAAACACTTCATTCATCCAAACATTTATCATCTTCATCCCACAAACAACTTTAGAGCTTTGAAAACATCATTCTAGACTTGGATAAATCATCCTTAAAACCAAATCAAAGTCATTTGTTTAGTTAGGTGTGTTTGGATGAATCCTTCCTCACACACTTAATCAAATTATCACTTCCTTGAACAAGTTTATCCTAAATATCACATCTAACATCTTAGGGTTTACAAGTTAATTATCCAAATCAAACCAATCAAAACCAAACCTTAAGTCTAGCATTGATCCAAAGTCGCTAAACATTCAACACCCATATCATTCACCCTCTTTCATTCTTCATCTCATCATTGGTCCTAAACACCTTAGAGGTCACTTTTGAAACAAGGTCAAAACACAAGAAGAACATGGAATATAAACTCCATCCATACATCATGAATGGTCTAAACCAAGTAAACTATCAAAGCCTTACAATGCCAATTGATTTTCAACACTCAAATTTATACAATCTGTACATGGGATCATTATCTCCTACAAACCTCGATGGCACAACAAATGTGAGTATGCCTAGTCAAAAGTTTGGAACACCTTTCTCGATGATAGATCTAAATCTAAGACCAAACCTACCAATCTATCAACCAAACACCCAATGCATGAGTCTTCCACAAAACACCATCATCCCACCAAATACATACATGCCAAGTACAAGTATTCCAAACATGAACATTTCAAATGTAAACTTTGGGATAGACATGTTCACAAATCATGCAAATGTTGTTCAAAGTCTAAAAAATATGTTAACGACTCCATGTATTGATCTAAGTCAAGGTAACACCATGCAAAATCAAAGTTAGTGATGAGCTCAAAATATGCTCATAATTTGAGTATTATGATGTATTTTTAATATCCTTCCTCTTATTTCTAATGGATGTTTTAACCCTTTGATTAAAGAATTTTTATTTGAAATTGGGTAGTATCCTGTAGCAATACATTCCTATATTCTTGCAGCTTAACATCTCTATGTGTCTTATTAATTGCCCTGTTTGACCTCCCGAATGACTGATATAATGCATGTGGTTTTTGAATAATGAAATAGATTTAATATGTGATTAATGAATGTATCGTGTTGTTTTCCATGCATTCTTTCTTTCACCTCTGTTGCCTTGTGCATTGCAGGTTTTTTGAAGGGAGCATGAATGAGTCAAGCGCATCAGACTTCGGCCTTGCAATAAAGTCCATTTGCAGCATGGTGTTGAGGAAGTTCCAGTGAAGACTCTCTGAGCGGGTCGTTGGGAAGAAATCTAAATGATCATTAATCTGGGAAGAGTGGAATGCTAAATTCTCTCTGGATCGTGTTGAATGGATATGCTCTCATTTATGAGAAGTCTGTTCCTCAGTTCTAGGATACATTTATGTCCATGTCTTTCTTTGTTAGAGTTAGGTAGTTAGTTGCTTTTTTGGTTTAAATAAGTGTTCCTCCTGCACGAGTGAGCAACCAGAGTATGTAAAAGTTAGTATTATAATGAGAGATAGTGTTTTGTGTTAGTTTTCATATGAGTAGAATAATGTATATCATTTCGAGTTTATGAATAAAAGCTGATGAAGTTCTGAGTTCAATTCTTGCATAACTAGTTGATGCTTGCTAAGGGGGCCCACTTAGTAAGTATCTGTAGTTAGTTAGTTAGTTGTTTATTTCTTGCTGATCATAAGTTAGATTTTATTCTTGAAAGTTTCAGCACAAACTCAGTCTTATATTGTTCATGCAACATCGATAATCCATCCCTGTGTTTATTCCTGCAGCATAAGGCCAATTCATAGTTTGTTTCTTAGTCATAGTTGTCATGATTTTTGCTTTAATTAAGTTTAGAAGGCTTCACATTACATTCATGTAGCATAAACTTAGAATTCCTTTCACGCATTTATTTCTAGTAAATCGTGACTGAAACTAGTTCTTAGTGCACATACAGTGCCACTCCATTTCAAGTATACGTTCCCTAGTTTGACAATGTAAATGAACAACCATAAGAAGATGCTAGTCACTTGCTAGAATGTCCAATTCCCAGGTTAGGATTTATTATGACTTTTATATCCTTTTATGGGTGTGACCAGTTACCTAAATCAAGGCAATATGACTCCTAACCACAAAAATATTCAATTTCAACCTATCATGCCAAATATGAACATTATTCCAAATCAAAACATTGTCCAAAGTTAATTTGTCCATGATCCCATACAAAAATCACAAGTGTATATTCCAAATTTTCTTGAAAAAAAGCCAAATCAACCATATCAATGAGTCAAAATCAAAATCAAAATCAAGATCAAAATTCACTAGATCAACTTGCTTCACTTTCCAAACTAGTTGACTTATTGAGCCAAGAGACATCTTCACTCCAAAATCAATACACTCTTCCTTTGATTGAACCATGTCATAAAAGCGTTGAGGTGTGTCCACAACCACACCAAGAACAATATCTCCAATGTCAAGAAGTTAGATATCAAGATTGACCACATCAACAAATCCAACCCCCACATCTCGAAGATCAATCACCACATCTCAAAGATCAATCACCACATCTCCAAAACCAATCACCACAAGGTCAATTTAAAGTACAAATCTCACAAGGTAAAAGAGAAAGTACACACCACTAGGGAGACCAATTGAGTTAGTCCTACAATAATTGGTACAAGAAAATCTCATCAAGCTCCCTATCTATGGGAAATATCAAGTAACCCTAGTTAAACCACTAGGGTATAACAAGGACTACCATTGTGATTTTCACAAAACAAAGGGGCATGCAACATCAGGTTGTATTTGACTCAAAAATCTCCTCCAAGACCTCATTGATCAAAAGATAATCACTATTGGGGATAACGATGAAGATTCAACCACTGGTGATAGCATTGACAATCTCTCCACCACAATTGTTGAAAACAATGATCAAGACCTATCCATCAATGAGCACATTAAAGATGTTTCCACCTCATCTGATGAACAACTCACCATACATCAAGAGCCACTTTTTAGTGATCTATTTCAAGGAGTGTTAGAAATATTTTATCCTATTGACATAATCCACAACCCATCGACCAATGATCTTGTTGAAAATGTATCTACATCACTGAATGAGTTAGAGAACATATCTCAAGAATTTATTCCAAACCATGATCAACATCTTTCAACAGGGTCTAGCAATGGTCATTTCCAAGACATGTTGGCACCCTTTGACCTCATGGTTACAGATACTGAAAGAATCCTCAACTCGACACTTGATCTAAATCCACTCAAAGATCAAGAGGATATCGAACCACTACCATGACTAATGATGATGTCCAAGAACCCTTTGTAAGCAAGCCATCCTTTGAAATTGACCCATGCCAAGAACTTGATCCAAAGCATGTCAAAAGAAATCCCAAAATTAATCAAGATCAAGAATTCATATCTCCAAGATACTACAATTATCTAATGGATACTCTTCTATCTATACAAGATGATCATATCCACATAGCACTTATTCCTTCATCTACCCATGCGATGCTTTCTATGGATGGACACATAGATGATCTTCATAAAGAACAAGATTCCTTTACTCCGTACATTATGACACAAAAAGAGCAGGTTATTGATTCCTACAGTCAAATTGAGTTGTCAACATCAGGATCAGATATATCCCAAATTTAGATTGAGGACATCATGAATAAAGATATCCAACATTATCCACTCAAAGAAATAGGTTAGACAAAATAGGATATTCTGAAGTCAGCAGAGCAAAAATTTCTAATAACGTCATCTATAGTGGCTATCTATAAAAAAACATTTATTGAACAAGACATGTCTTAGAACAAGTAGAATCAAAGAATGAAGGTACTACATCCATAATACTGGGGGCAACTATGTCTCAAGCAAGCATCAACATAGGGAGCACGAAGAATACTTATGATGAAACCTATGCCAATACTACAACCAACCACGTCATGAATCTTCATCCACCCATCACTCCATCCATGAATTGGGTCCAACATCAAAGGAAAGATTTGAATCAAAGCACAAAGAACGTTATCAAGGCAAAAGAAGCCAAGGAGCATAATAGACAAATCAAATACAAATGGATACCAAAGAATATAAAGAAAGATTATCCCTATCAAACTCCACCAGCCAAAGAAACTATGGGGAAAAATAAAAAAGGGAAAAGTATCCATCAAAGATGTCCACAAAATAAAAAGAAGGCTTTTCAAGCGACATACAAAGGATATCAAGTAGTTGGTCCTAATTCCACATACACTTCCGTATCCACCCATCATTGCTCATATTCCCAAGTTTGGAGAGTCAAAGGTTCCAAACTATCAACCAATCCATCTTTTATCCCTAAACACATTCCATGCACGCCTCCGCACATGATATCCAATTCTCACATTTACCATGTATTGAAAATGACCATTCATCATAAGGATTCAGAAGGCACTCTATCACGATATGCACACAAAGACAAAGTTAACTCCAGTATCAACAAAGTAGATTAGGAATCTCAAAAGTTGTATTCAAGTGCATGTATCTTGGCAAAGTAGCTTCTTCAAGCAGGATATCGATGGCACATTATGATAGAAGCATCTACATCAACACCACCAAGTGATTCAACATGATCTTAAAATCTTTCAAAAAATAAAAAATAAAAAATAAAAAAATCATCAAAATAGTAAAGAGAAAAATAATCATCCTCTAGTGAAAACCACTATGGTGGCGCTTTGGGCAGGTACCATGATGAAAACCTAGAAAATAGGCATCATGTGTAGAATCGAGCATCTACATGTGCTAGTCTAGGTGGAAGAATCTCATCCCATCCATAATAAATCTAGCATTCCATCCATCACAACCATAATAAATCCATTCATCCATGAACCATTTATCTGATCCATTTGCATATATCTGCATCCATAGTCTAAGTTATCTTGATCCTGATGAACTTTGGTGCATACTTTACATTTGCTAATGGTAAACATCTTGACATGGGTCATTTTCATTGATCCTATCCTACCCAACATTATATGAGCCATGAAACATTATCCAAATGAACATTCTTTATCTAAACACCTTATCTTATCACAGATTAATCCTTGGCATCCTTTGCGTGCTTACCATATCCATCCATCCACAGAACTATCCAAGCATCCATCCATGGCATTCCATACATTACTAGACATTGGGGCCAGATATTTACATCTTTCTTCGAGAATAAATCTTGATCTATATCCTCCAACTTATGTGGTGATCCAAACATTGGAAAATGTGAAATCAAATTGGTCAAACCACTTGTGAGCAAGAATCCAAATCACTAGCCCATGACATATATTGACGAGAAGACATTCCTTATCAATCTTCATCTTTCATCAAACATCAATCCAAACAATCAATATCAGTCACATCTAATGTGTGCTTCAACATCAGCATCAAATCATTCGAAGAAATTATGGTCCAAATCAAGCTTCATCAATCATGATCAATCAAATCCAATAAAAAAATCATCATCTCGAGATATCCTTGTGTTGCTTAACACTATCCTTGCATTGTTGTGTATCCTTAACAATGCTATCCAAATCAATCCCTCATCATCTCGGGATATCCATCATAATCCTTGTGTTGCTTAACTCTATCCTTGCATTGTTGTGCATCCTCAACAATGTTATCATCATCAATCCATTAATTAGATCAATCAACCTTAGCTTGGTTTTCAACAAATCCAAAATAGATCACTGATATCATTAGACACATCCATATCCAAATCATCAAAATCAAGCAAAAAATCCAAAAACATCCAAAAAACCCAAAAACATCCAAAAAACCAAGAAAACCCAAAAAAAAATCCAAAATCATATCAATCCAAAAACATTCAAAAAAATAAGAAAAATATCAAAAACATGGCATCCGAACTATGTTGTCTTTGAGCTTAAATGTAGGCAAGGCTAATCTTTGATCAGCCCCCGAGACACAAAATCCAAATACATTCATAAAATCTTAGAAAACCCCAAAACATTCAAAAATTTGAAAATCAAAACATTCGTAACATCTTGAAAAAACCAAAAACAACCTCAAAACATTCCAAAAACATCAATAACATCCAAATATTTGAAAAAATCCATCTGTCTCATCTCACTTTCACTCAAAATAATCAATCATCCATAATAAATTGATCCTCACCTTCATCCTTTGGCAACACAAACAAAAACAATCACAACAATCAACAAAAGCAAACTTCAAAAGAAAAAAATTAAAATCGAAGCAACAAACCTTTAAACACAAAATCAAAGTCTTGACCATTCGCAAACATGTCAATCAACCTTATATCAACAACCTTTCGAACAAACCTATCAACTTTCCACCATCCACTAACATGCCCTAGGATGTATCCTTCCTACAATGGGCATTATCTTTTGGAAAAACACTTTGGATAAACAAAATGACGTGCCCCCATCCACTGACATGTCTTAGGATGTATCCTTCCTACAATGGAAATTATCTATTGGAAATCGTTTCGGTTCTTATCCTAAACAAAACAAATCCCTTTGGCTAGAGGTATGAAGAACATTGACTTGTTTGTGTACTTGATCTTTTCTTTTGATTTATCTTATTGCACTCATTGCAATGACCTCTCGATGATGTCTAATCAAAGTGATTTAGAGAGAAAGGAATGGGGCATCGATCATTATCCTTTTGTCTATTGTGCTTGTTAGACATTCTTGTAATATAACTTGGCGAATACTTGCTTTGTTAGGTACGTCCTAGCAAGGTTTCCATACTTCAAGTGTGAACAAGAATAATCCTATCTATTTGTCAAGTCAAAGTCCATCACACTAGGTACAACAACATCCTAGTTCTTTATACCTTGATGCATCGTATCTATGTGTGTTATCAAACATAAGGTAAGTAGCCCTTTTAAAGTCCCAATTCTTGATAATCAAATCATCATCTATCATCATCATATTATCTCTAATAAAGTCTCGTCAAATCATGGACTTGTTGGATCCACTTGTCACCATCTCATTTCTTCTTTCTTCTTTTCTGCACTAACATCACATCATGATCAGTTAATCATCATCGCCGGTGCATCCATCCTACATCCACAAATCATTAGCAGACATAAATCTCATAATCATAGCATATCACATCATCCATCTCATCCATCTCACATGCATTACATCATAATTTTAAGTTGTTTAGGATAATATAGTTTGGTTATTCTAAGCATCTTAAAATCATCTCATTTGCATAATCATCATAACTATCCATATGTCCATCTTGAACCTCTTTATCACGAGATCGACCCTCAAATTGAATCTTTTTGCTTGATCTCTCAAGGGGGCAATGTACCAGCGTTCTTATTTCTGTTGGGACATCCAAAAAAATAAAATAAAAATTGAATTTTGATCGCAACAAGTTTATTCTTTGAACCAACGCAACAAGTACATTGCTTCAAAGAGGGGAAAAATGTAGACATACGAAATTAACATCATGCAATTCCTCATATTTAATTAAATCATATTCGCCTGATCAATTAAATAAATCAAGTTTAATTGATTTATTCTCCTAAGGTCATCCATTTAAATTAAATAAATCCATCTTTATTTGATTTAACACTAACATCATTCTCTTTGATTTTAAATAAATCAAATCTTTATTTAATTAAATCTAAAATCATTTTCCATCTCCTCTTGATTTATTTTAATCCATAAATCTAAATCAACTAGGTAAAATCACCTAATCCCTCATTAAATTAATTAAACTTTGATTAATTTAATCATAATCTCCAAAATTCTCTAGATTTTGCCACTTGCACATGAAAATGCATTTAAATGATTTATTAAAATCTTTATTTATTTTCAACTTGGCCTCTTTGGGGAATATTCCTCCAAGTTTGAAAATCCCTCCAAAAGGGATTTGTCCTTCCAACAAAGCATTTAAAAGCTCTTACATGTCTCTTGCACAAAGTCAAACTTAGCATTTAACTCATCTTGTCATCAAATTCAAATTTCAAATCTCCCCCTCTTTGGCACATTGACCAAAATGTGCTCATTCCTCAACCTCTCACATGTCGACAAATGACATCTTGTCATTGGTGGATCTTTAGTCCCACATCCTCCATGTTTGGCATTCTTCTATCCTTTTTGGTTGTAAATAGAGAGTTTCTTTATTGTATTAATCCTCCACAACTCATCCAAGTTAGCATTTCATCTTGATCATCATCTCCACAATCTTAGTATCTTTGTTATACACACATCATCTTGTATCATCAACATACTTGGAGCTTATCAAGGATTGGGAAAGGGCTTCTTTCCACAGAAGCACCAATCGACTATGAGATGAAGTTTGATTCATGTTGTTTATATGCTTATTTAGCTTTTCTTGTTGTTTTAATATCTTATTTAGCATATCTAACATGATGTAATATTTCATAGGGATACTGGATTTGTTATGTTTTACTTGACTTCCATGAAAATACTTGTCAAAGTCTAACATTTTGCAGATTTAGCATACACAATACCTTCCACAATAGAGCATTGCAAAACGAAGCCACTCTGCTCCTTTGATATGATATCCTTTATTAGTAGTTTCAACCTATTTTCTATCACCTTAGAGATCACCTTATAGATCATGTCACACAAGGAGATTGGATGCAAATATTCAAAGGTCTGAAAATATTTTTTCTTCAAAATAAGAGCTATTAGAGTGTTGTTCCAATCTCTTAACATATAAGAGTGCACATGAGATTCTTCTACTACCTTCCACAAGTCTACCTTTATTATTTCATAGAAGTTTTGATAAAAACACGTTGGGAAGCCATTTGGGCCTGGTGCTTTATCACTGCCCAACTAAAATACAACCAACTTCACTTCCTCCATTGAAACCCTTCTCTTAAGCATAAGATTTTGTTGTTCATTAATCACTTTTGGAATTACATTCATCATTTCATCTACTATTTCTTCTCTACTATTACATGGTGAATTGAGGAGACTTTGAAAGAATCTAACTGCTTCCTCATTAATTTGCTCTTTTTCAACCAAACTTGCACCAACACTTCCCTTTATGTCCATGATTTTTTTTCTCCTTATTTTTAATGAGTTGTGAAAGAACTTTATGTTTCGATCACCCTCCCTTAACCAACATTCCCTTTACTTTTGGCACCAATAAATTTCCTCCCTTGCTAAAATCTTTGTATATTCCTTGTTCAAAGATTTATCTTGCTAAAAATCAAAGTCCCCCATTGATGTACCTTGATGCAAGACCTTATCATGAAGTTGCTCCAAAGCTTCTTCTACCCTTATTTTTTCTTCAAAAATATTCTTGGAATGCCTCTTGTTCCATTCATGCAAATTTCCTTGAATAAAATACAACTTGAAGAAATTGAAAGCCTTGGTACCTTCCAAATGTGGACCATTATTCCACCATACCTCGATCAACAGTCTCAGCCCAACATCGTTAAGCCACATTTTCTCAAACTTAAATGGGCTCCTTATTAGAACTACATCATCATAAACAGTGAGAGTGACTAGAAAGTGATTTGATCTTGGACGTGTTTTAATAAAATATTCAACCATATATTGCTTCTCATTCCATCTACCTCCTAAAAATAATTGATCTAGCTTTTCTGCAATGTTTGTGAAACCCTTATGCCTATTCGTCCAAGTAAATTTCCCATTTTTGGTGAAAACTTCTTGAAGGCTATTCCCTAAGACAAATTGCTAAAAATCCATCTTCACAATACTTAAACTATTACACCCCATAGCTTTTCTTCATGAGAAAGTGTGGCATTAAAATCACCTTCTATGATCACCAAAGCATCAACTAAAGTTTGCAACACTTCAAAAACTTGTCTCCATTTTCCCCTTTTTTGACCTATTCCTGTTGGGCCATATACATTTATTATAAAAATTGTTTCCTTTAGAGAACCAAACTGTATTTTTATCAATTTCTATTGACTATTTTGCACCACCTCCTCAACCTCTACCTTTAAAGGATTCCATAAAAAGGCCAACCCGCTTGAAGCACCATTTACATCCACAAAATTCCCTTTCCAACATTTCCATCTACCCATGAGCCTATTTGCATTTTCCTTGTCTAGCTTTGTTTCTTGAAGAAGGATGAAATTAAGGTGCATCTGATCAAGACATCTCTTGATTAGACACCTCTAGTTAAAGACATTACAACCCCTGGAATTCCAAGTTAAGGCCTTCATGGCGACTCGGGAAGGGACAAACCCTTCGTGGATCTTAATTTTCTTTTCCCCTTTGCGTTGCTCACCAGTTCCAACTTCATTTTTTTAGACTTCCACACACTTTCTTTTCACCAATTTTTAACTTTTCATCTATCGATAAAGTTTTCTTGATTGTCTTTTTTCCAAATTTCCTTCTTTCACTTCACCATCCATACTTTCTTCATCATCTAAGAATCCACTCTCAATGCATTCTCTATCCCCACCTAATGGAGTTTCCAATATATTGTCAGCACAAGAAACATATCCATGGAAATCAATATTTGTCAAAGATTTAACCCTTTCAAGGTGAGGATCCTGAACATCCCTAGACATTTTTTCAGTCTCTACTAAAACTTTAGCATTTTGAGGTACATACAATATTTGCCTTGCCTTAGGTAATTTGACACAATGTGTAGCTCTAGATTCAAAAATCAAATTTTTAGTTACATCCACAACTCAAGGCATAGATTCTGAGTGTTCACATTGATTTTTGATATCTAAGAGAACATTTGATTCATATTTACTTTCATATTGTTGTGGGGGGGGTCTTATGAATCCCTTGAGTGTTGTTTTCCATATATTGACATCTATCCCCTCATTCCCAACCATGGCATCTAGCTCTATTTCCTTTTTATCACCTACTTGAGCTTTCATAGCCTTCAATAATTTTTTTTACCAGTACCACTTCCTTTGTGGCTTTCCGCTTTTTATCTCGGGCACAATCGCTACTTGTGTGTCCTATCCCCTTACATGAACTACAATTGACTACAGTCTTGTCTACCTCTATTTGTTGTCTCAATATAGCTTCATTTGTTCTTATTTCAATCTCCTTCAAGATTTGGGGGGAAAGGTTTCCAATTTATACAAACCCTCACATACTTGCTCAAATCTTTTCTATTAATGGCTTGTTCTGATGCTACATGCATACCCATCCAATTACCCATTTCTCTAAGAATTTTAGGGTCACAATACTCAACTGGTAGGTTGTGCAAACAGATCCATACCAGGACCACCTCAATAGATTCCTTTTTGGGATCAAATTTTGGAAACCAGTCTTTTATATAGAAACCCATACTATTCATTATATATGGTCCATTGTTTAAAATCCAACGTTTTGTTCTATCTGAATTTCATTCAATGTAAAAAAAAAAAAAACATTTGATATTGATATTAATTTGATGTCAAGGTTCCATACCTCATCACACTATCTATGAACCTTGGAAAAGTCTACTTTCTCCCCAACCCACTTCATGAAAAAGGCTTTAGCTTTGAAGGATGTCACTACTTCTTCCCAAGCTTTCAGACCTATTTCACATGAGATTACCTTATCCTTTTTAACATTCACCCATTGTTGATCATTTGCTGCTTACCCATTGTTGATCATTTGCTACTTCTTTACCTCCCTCTTTCGACTTCCACATCTTATTTAAATTTCATTACTCTATTTTTCTGGGCCCGGAATGAGTCTACTGTAACCCCACTCTGAAGTACTAATAGTTTAAATTCAATAGATGTTAATATTTTAATCAAATTAATAATTTTCATAGGGTACTTGATATTTAATGGGTTTATAGATATTTTCTAGTATTAATAATATAGTGGCTATTTTAGTATAGTTATATTATATAATTTTAATATCTATACATTATTATAGATATTAAAATATATTATAATATAGTTATAATTGTAAGCACTTAACCTACAATCTTGCTCAAACCATGACCAATATTAGTATCATTTAATTTAAACGAGACAACTACAATGCTCCTATGAGATACTTGACCATGGTTTGAATATGCAAACAAGAAAACAAAATAATAAAAATAGCTAAATGAAAGCATATGAAAACATGTCAAACCCTATCCTATAGTGGGAGTGGTGCTCTTTTGATGTGGAAAGTCTAATACCCTTTCCCACCCCCTTGATAAGCTTCCAATGTGATGAAGGTGCAAAGATGAATATTCCTATAGTGAGAATGCTAAGATTATGGATATGATTGTGGATCCATATTGTGAAGAAAATGCTTCTATTTATAGGGTTGAAGAGTTGAAGAATGGAGAGATTAGAGGAATGTGGGACTAATAGAGAGCCAATGAGATTGTGACACTTGTCACAAGTCTAATGGATAAAGTTGGAACACATTTTGGGAAATGTGTGAGTAAAAAGGATGTAAGAGGAATAAATGAATATGGTTGAGAGTGTAAGAGGATGTGGGTGAGGATGTAAGATAAATTAATGCATGTGGTTGAGAGTGTTAGAGGAGTTAATGTTTGGGTACAAGAAAGTCAAATAAGTGGAGTTATTGAAGGAATATTCTCAAAGAATATGCCTCTGTGAGGGAAAATAGGTGAATTAGTTAATTAAAAGAAATTATTTTCATGTGCAAGTAGGTTAGTTAATTAGGGGTTGAGTTTGACCAAGATTGAGTCAAAAGTTAGAGGATGGGTAATGATGATTAAGAGTTAATTAATTCATAATTAATTAATCTGAAGGGATTATGAGATTGTGACATTTTATTTGATAATTTGATTTATTTAATTAAATTTGATGAACATTAGTGAATTAATCTAATAAATTGTTTTATTTGATTAATATAGGAAATTGATGTTGATTAATCAAATTTAGATGCATAATGTTAGTTAGGCCTATTTGCATGTCTACAATAATTACTATGCTAGTTGTAATATCTTTTAATTATAAAAATACTATTAAAGTAACTATACTATAAAATATTTATAGTTTGAATATTTTAGTATTAAAATATTAAAGTATATAGTTATGTAAATAATAATTCTATAAATGAATTAAAATATCTAATATATTTAATTAGTATATATATTATAAATATAATATTAAATACCTAAATTTGAAATAATAGATATCTAGTATTATATATATATTAATTGCAGTGCACTCAATAAAATTTTTTCATGTGACCCATGGCATTGGTGTGACACACCCTCTGGTACCACGAGTTTGGGGGGAGACTAGACCTCATGACCACTTGCCTGCAACAAGATGCTTTAGCCAATTGAACTAGGCCCTCTGCGCCCCCCCTCCTCGTCCCCCACCCCCATGTGACCCATGGCATTGGCATGACACACCCTCCGGTACCACGGGTTTTGGGGGAGACTAGACCTCATGACCACTTGCTTGCAACAAGATGCTTTAGCCAATTGAACTAGGCCCTCCCCTCTTTGCCCCCCTCCCCTCCCGCACCCCACCCCCCACCCCCCCCCTCCGCCCCCTCCCCAACACACATATTAATATAATAGTATTTTTTTAATTAAATATATTATTAATACTATATATATTAAAATATAATTTTTGAAAAAAATTAAGGTTTATATGTTTTTATGTTATATGATTTATGATTTTTTTTGGATAAAATCACATATCTGTAAAATTCAACATTTGATTGAAAGAATTATTGTGCAATAAAAAATATATATTTTAATTATTATAATTTATTGTTATTATAGTATTGTATATAAGTTAAAGATCTATGAATATTATACTATACTTGTACTATTATAATATTTATTATTTTCATGTTTTTAAAATTTGAACAAATGAATATTTGTAGCACCTACTCTAAAGAAGAAAGATGATTTGATTTTCAAATAATAGATATATCTATTAGTAATATATGAATATCTATAAGTATTATATCTCTTATAATATCATATTTGTAATATATGAATAGTATTTAAATATGAATATTAACTTATACAATACTTTAATATATTATTAATACTATAATTAACTATATATAAACTAATTATATATAGAATTATAATTGTACTATTGCTTTTTAGCTAATTAAATATATTATTATACTATAATTAAATAGTATTCATATATTAGTAATAGTATCTATGAATACTAATAGATATTGTGTTAGATATTTATTATAATTTTAATAATAAATTAAATATTAGGAATGGAATACGATCACTGTCTCAAATTATTGGGAGACTTGTAGGTGTGTGGTGGTTTATTGTTGGTCTTGACTTTGTGGGTTTCTTTTTGTTTATATTCCTGCTGGTTGAACTGTTTAAGCTTTACTTTCTGTTTACTTTTTTATTTTCTCACTGCTTGTGAGTTCCTGATCTACCTCTATGGTTGTTTTGTAATGGGTATTGGACCTTCCAATTTTAATTTAATCAAAACAATAATTTAAATAATTATTATACTATAGTACAAGTATAGTATAATATTTATAGATCTTTAGCTTATACACAATATTCTAATATCAATAAATTATAATAATTATTTTTTAAATTTTTTTTATGGCACAGTAATTCTTTCAATCAAATGAATTTGATGGTTACGCAACTTTATCCAAAAAAAATTTAAAAGATCATATAACATAAAAATATATAAACCTTAAATTTTTTCACGAATTATATTTAAGTATATATTTATTTTTAAATAAAATATACTTTAATATTTAAAAGATGACATTTAGTAGATAATTGTGAAAAGTTGTTTGTATAACAATTTTTTTTTAACCTAAATAATAATATTTCAAATATACACATAAAAATTAAAGACATATCTCATAAAAAAATACATATATAAAACCATCATAAAATTATATATAAAAGATACTAATAAATAATAGTTTTATATTTTTTCGAATGATAAATAGTATATATAATATTAATTAAAATAGAATATTACATAGTAATATTTATATTCTTCTTCATTATAGAGTTCTAAAACAAATATACTTGTGTCCAACTTAAAAAATTAATTAAAGTTATTATTAGCTTTGAATAAAAACATATCGCGCACATTTGTGGGACTGGATAGCCACTGCATGCATCTAATGCTTTGCTTCCTGTTGTTGACATCCTTTATCCAATCTGAAATTTACATATCCATTGAAAGCTACAAGATAAAAACAGTGCCTTATTAATCAATCTATATACAATATTCAATAAGACTAGGAGAGAATCATGTGTTTAGAAAATCAAGGTTTTGAAGAAGTCTTTTGCACAAGCTTGGTTGGAAAGTGACTAAAAACTACTTATGACTATGATGACGTTAAAGTTTAGCTAGAGTACATTGATCATCTTCACAGGTCACCTAAGAAATGTTGCAAAAGCTTCCTACTACTTACATAAATGTAGAGTAAAAGTTGTCTTCATTATTTGAACAAATCAATATCATGGATTCGTTTAATGGTTAGTAACAAATTTTGTTATAGAGATATAAGAATATTGTTTTCATTAGAATGATTTCTTATCTTTATAAGGAAAAGGAAATGTATGCATTTTGTGACCATCTAAGCCCATCCAATTGTTCATACTTTTCAATCCATAAAAAGCAGACCATCTGCTTGCTATTCATTACAGGAAAGTGTTAGCAGACTTGGAATTTTATAACAATTATTCCTCATATTTTTGGAAAAATATCACTTTTGGAAAAATATCACTTTAGAAAATGGTAGTAAACCCAAATTTTTACAACAACCTTCTAATATTATGATCACGACTTAAAATTATTAATTATATAACTATATATTTTAATACCAAATAATTCAAACCATAAATTTTATAGTATGGTTTTTTTAATAGTATCTTTATAATATATAACCATACTATATCTTATATTATACAATAATTGTACAATAAAATAATTAAAAAACCAATTTTGTCTAGCACATTTGTTTTAATATAATATTTTAGGTGAATATATTATTTTAGTATTATTTATTACTTAAAATTCTTATAATTACAAAATATAAATATTTAACAACTTAAGTAATTTAAAAATATATAATAAATGGGTCAAAAACAATTAAACTACAATCTATAAGTTATTTGCAAACAATGTTAAATTATTAATTTTAGTATTCCTACTATTATTAATACTTGTAATATATATTAATTATTAATAATTTATATAAAAATCATAGAATTATTAATTATATAACTATATACTTTAATATTTTAATACTAAAAATGCAAACTATAAATATTTTATAATATAGTTATTTTAATAGTATTTTTATAATTAAAAGATATTACAACTAGTATAGTAATTATAACTATACTATGGGGTGGATGGCTGCCAACGGTCGAATCGCTATGGTGCCGGCTAGGGCTTTGGTCATCTAGAGTGCCCTAGGAAGGGAGTTGCAGAGGACATATGGGGAGCGTTTAGCTACTGGCGTCAATGTAAAAGACTAAGCAAGCCGAGACTCCTCAGTGAACGTAGGGCTTTCGCTAGTAACACGCAATGGAGAACATGCCGTGGTCAAAGAAGGCATGACAAAGACAACTCAAGATGTTGATGTGCTGAATAGTGTTGTTACATATAAGGTGTGTAAGAAGTCAAGGCTAGAAGATCACAATTCTAGGCTTGATAAGGAGGGTAAACATCCAAAAAGAGGAATCATTGATGGGAAAAGGACGTATCCTGCCTCACAGCATTCCTCAAATACAATTACCTTGGAGCTAGATGGGGCATTGGAGGGAGAAGTAATCCACAATGAAAAAGTTTTCTTTGGGCTAGGATTAATCGAGAGATTCAGGGGCTTCTGGCCATGCTTGCCGAATCTACACCAGTGGATCTCTAACAACTAGAAACCTCTATTGGATGGGTATGTTCAGATCTACCCCATGGCGAAGGGTTTCTTTATTGTTGTTTTAGAAAAAGAACAGGATAGGAATAAAATCCTCTATGAGTATTAGTGGGAATGGGAAGAGAAGCATGTTCTGTTGTTAAAGCCATGGCATCTGACCTTCAACCCAACAATTGAAGTGTTTGAGATGGTTCCCCCTTGGGTGAGGCTTCCTAATTTGCCCCTTCAATTCTAGTTCGATGGTTGCTTGGAGGCAATAGGGAACTCTCTAGGAACCTTCATAATGGTGGATGAAGGCTCTTTTAATCTTTTTCATTCTACATATGCCTGGATATTGGTAGAAATGAACATCTCCAAGGTACCCCCGAAGGAGATTTGCTTAAAACTCTCAAAGGGTTGCTAGGTGCACCCCCTGGACTATGAAGGAGTTCCTTTTAGATTTAGAAAATGTCATCAAACGAGGCACTTGGCAGCAAAATGTTCCAAACTCAGAAGTAAAAGCACAACTTCATGGTGGAAAGATGCATCCACCCATCACTATATAGTGAAGAAGCATGAGATGAAGCAAGGGAGTGCTCAACTAAAAGGCACTGCGAAGAAGAGCAAGGCTTCAAAGGAACTGTTGTAGGCAGAAAGGCAACTATTGCAGGATAAAAGCTATTTGGAGCAGTCACAGATTATGATGGAGTCCACTTAGGAAGGACTTTTAGATGTAAACAATGCTAATATGGCTCCCAATATTAGTGTCAAGGGTTTGACTGCCAAGAATGGGGCTGCTACCCCAAATTGTAAGGAAAAGAAAGGTGTTATGAGATCCCAGAAGAAAGATGTAGGTAAACGAAAGGCTGAGAGCTAGTTTCAATAAGGCAGCAGGGGAGAGGGAGTAGGGAGGAGTCACTAGAATTTAACTCCTCAGAAGATGGATGCAGAATGGCAGATGGCTAATGATCAACATCTGCAAGAAAATAGTGGAATTGGCGGATTGAGGAGTCCCCAGGATTTGCCCCTGGATTGGCAGAAAGAGGCTACATGGGTCGAGGACAGATGCCAATCGGTTGTGGGAAAGAATGCGAAGAAGGAGAGAAGGAAATCCTTTGCTATGGTCCTATGATCTCAGACTAAAGGTCATCCAAAGAAAGTCTCAAAGGGCTAACTTGTGAATGGGTGCTTTTGACTATTGATTTTAGGCTGGGTAGTTAGTTTGTCTAAATCTTTCTCTTTATATGGAATGGAATTGTGGGTTTGGGGCCTGATCCTTAGATCTATCATAAGGATCGAGTGGAGTTGGTAGGGATTGTATGGAAGTTTTTTTGGCCTTATTATGTAACCTCTTTTATTTCTATACTAATAAAATTAAACTTATTACCGATAAAAAAAAAAACCTATACTATGGGGTGGGGGGCTAGTTCGATTGGCTATATTGAATATATTAGGCCATTATAATTAAATATCTATAAATTATATGATAGTTTTATATTGAATTTTGAATATAATAATGTGTTAAATATATTCCCACTTTCATTAATCGATAAATTCTTAGTATTATGCATTACTTTAATATTTTTACGCTGAAGGCGTGTCCCTATTTGAGCTTTTAGAACTCAATTTGTCAATCAATGGTTTATAAGCACCGAGAGGGCTTGGTTGACAGGGTGGTAAAATGCAGTCGTAGATTGTTTAAAGCATGCAGATCGAATCATTCCTCGCGTTCATCATCGTTGGTCTGTAACTCTTGAACAAATTAAACCGCTATTCGACTGAAGGAAATTGTGCCTGTTTGAATGTAACTCCTCGTCAAATAGATCATCACCACTGTTGGTCTCTAACTTAAAAGAGTCTAAACTGCTGCATTCAATGAGAAAACCAGCCTCAACAGTCTGTCACTGTCTATAGATATTTTCTTCTTATTTCCATCGCCAGATCTCCCTCACTCTTTTATTGAAGCTTTTTTACACCTATTTTACGTTTCAACTGAGCTGGATACCTAACTTCCTTTTTAGGCTTTTCGACCTCTATGTTTTTAACGAGGGTCTCCCACCTCATAGATTTGGCGGTTCAGATTCTTAGCACTTCTATCAGTCGTCTGCTATTTGTTCTTCTATGAAATTCCTCGGAGTCTTCAAAGAAAAGGCAGAGTAATCAATGGCTTTACCCCTTTTCCCAACATAAGGAGGACAGCGCACCCAATCACAATACACATAAAATTGGAATCCACTAAGCCTATCTCTTGTTCTGAAGCTTTTTTCGTTTCTGCTTCGAGGAAAACCCTAATGGACCCATCTTGTCAAAGCGACATTGAGAGCGCCCTGCAACAGCAACAAGTGGAGATGCAGAGCCAACAGGATGTTGACCACAAATGGAACTTCCTTACTTTCGCATTGGTCTTGTGGAATATCTCTCTCGTGTTTTACCGCACAGTATTTCTCCTACACGCCCAGTTTACCTCAATATTGGTAGAGATTTACTTGTTGATTATTTGTACCGTATTTGGTGTGCTCTTTTGCATTCTTTATCACAAAATTGTGGAGGAAGAGCGATTAAAATCAAAGGGTTGTCAGATTTCATTCCAGCTGTGCATTTTCATCTTATTGGCGTGTTTGGTATTTGTAGATTATATTGTGATTGGCATCAACGCCTTGAAGAAAATATAATGCATCCATGAGCATAAGGGTGAAGAATAGTATTGCTAGGTTTTACTTCATTACCTAAAATAGCATGAATGATAAAAATAGCCTATGAAATGTAGTTTTTAAAGCTGTGGTCTAGAATCCAGATAAGTTTCTGCATTTTGAAAAAAAAATAGAAACATATTGGGCTGTCTAAAGTTATTCTCTAGTAGGCTTCTACAGAAGCTAGGGCCTCTTCTTAAATAGGGTATCGTGCGGTTAATGTGTCATTTAAAAAATTAATATATTTATAAAAAAAATGACAATTATTTACTA
The DNA here is from genome assembly GCA_007258455.2 of Sequoia sempervirens. NCBI lineage: Eukaryota > Viridiplantae > Streptophyta > Pinopsida > Cupressales > Cupressaceae > Sequoia > Sequoia sempervirens. Next base: position 129,784 of record VDFB02082696.1, read on the forward strand.
TTTTTATGTAAAAATGAGATGTAAATATTATAAATTGCACTTTGGTGTGCAATGGGTGTGCCGAAGAGGTGTGGAGTGTCAATTTGAGAAAAAATTGTTCTATTTTATGGATAAATTTGTGTAGTACATGAGGTTGATTGACAAGTTATTTAGCGAATGATGATGTTTGTGCAAAAAAAGGTTTCAATGGAGATATAGATAAGAGATAGAGATATTGAGGAAAATAAAGATGGAGATGGAGAAGGAAACAGATATGGATAGAAGGAAAGGGAGAGATAAAGAGAGAGAGGATAGAGGGATAGAGATTATCGAACTAAATAGCCTTGATCTAAGAATTTTGTCAGTTGTAGTTGCAACTTCCCTGGTGTTTGACAAGATGCCTCAAAGAGATGCGGTCTCATGGACTGCAATGATTGCAGGATATGCACAAAATGGATGTGTTGAAAAAGCTTTGGAAATTTCCAAGCAAATGCAATTGTTAGGTTTAAAGCCAAAATTTGCAACCTTTGCTAGCATTCTCCCTGCCCATGCCAAAATGGGAGCTTTGGAACAATACAAACATCCATCGAATCATAATGGATAGAGAAACTTTGTCAGATATTATAGATGCAACTGCCCTAGTAGACATGCATGATTACTCACATCCTTCTCAATGGTAAAATTTGGTAAAATCAACAATAATTTAGCACAATCAATGCTCTAGATAGAACATAAAAATTATTATTTTTTTGTTCTCACCTAAAAATGCTTGAGTTATTTTTTCCTACATGATACTGCAATAAACATGGGTATTACCACCCAAAAGTTGTTTTCCAAAACATAAGAAACTCAATAATAATGTCGGCGGGTATTACCACCCAAAAGTTGTTTGCCAGAACATAAGAAACTCAATAATAATATCAGCTGGTAGAGAATTTGGGAGGATTTTTTTCACCTTGCATAGTTGGAAATGCTCTGGTAGACATGTAAGAAAAATGTGGAAGCATAGAAAAGGCACATGAACTGTTTGAAAGAATGCCTCAAAGAGAGGTTATCTCATGGAATGGAATGATTGCAAGAAATGCAAAAGATTGGTTCTTTTTTAAAAGCTTTAGAAACTTTCAAGCAAATGCAATTGGTAGGTGTAAATCCAGACTCCATAACTTTTGCCAACACTCTCCTTGTATGTGCCAAAATAGTAGCATTGGACAAGGTATGGACATCCATCAAACCATAAAGAATAGAGGAATTTTATCAAGTGTTGCAGTTACAACTGCCCTGGTGGACATGCTTGCAAAATGTGTTAGCATATAGAAAAGACATGTGAACTGTTTGACAAAATGCCCCAAAGAGATGTCATCTCATGGAATGCAATGATTGCAGGATATGCACAACATAGATTTTGCAAGGATGATCTCAAAATCTTTGACTTAATGAAGCACATTGGAACATATCCTAACATTGCCCCTACCATTACAAATATCTCTAATCAAAATTGTTTGGACTTGGATACAAATTCCCTTTCTTGTTCTCTTCAACAATAATCTCATAGGAAGCATTCCTTTAGCTTGGGGAAATTATTTGGTCTGGAGTATTTGAACTTGGGCAATAATATATAGTGTCCCCCTTTTGATTATATTATAGTAGAAATAAAGCACATACAAGACTAGGTATAATATCCAACACAATCATGCCAAACCTACACTCCCAGTTTCTATTAACAAACCACAAAAGTCACACAGATTATACAAGCCATCACAAGTAGCAAGATGTGTTTGTTTTCATGGAACGTGATGGAAAAGTATTAAAAATCACTTGAAATCTACAAGTAATTAGACAAAATAATAGGTAGAATCAACTTTGTTTGAACCATTGCTCTCACAAAATGCTTCACCAACAAGCATGACTAGAGAAAAGGAATTTTAAAAAGAATAAAGGATTTCAAATGTTTGATAGAATGCCTCAAACAAATTTTGACTAATGACTTGCCATAATTGCATAATATGAATTTGTTAAAAATATTCTACAAACTTCCAAGAAAATGCAATTCATAGGTGTAAAGTAAAATCTTATAAATTTTCTTAGCATTCTATCTATGTGTGCAAAAATGGGAGCTTTGGAACATGGTATGGACATTTATGGATGAATAGAGTAAGTACACTTTTTTACAGCTGGACATTATGTTGTCCCTATTTCTTACTTATGTTTAGGGTACATGTAAGCTCAAATAGTATGGTTTTAGAAAGTCACTACATGAAGGATTTTTGTCATCTCTTAGTGTGTTGTGTAGTTTGAATAATTTTCACCTCTTTATTTGAACTCCTGTTGGCTAGAGTTTCCGACGCCATAACATTTGATAGTTAAATTAATCAAAGTTGCCAATCATTTAGACTGTGTGCCAATAATGATAGATCTAACAAGGGAGTGTTATAATGAAAAAATAGAAATGCCAAACAAAATGGAGCCATGCATGTAGATATTAATGGTAAAGGAGCTTGATTATTTTCCTTATTCAAAGGTTTTGTTACAAATTGACCTGCCAGACCTCTTCGGTGTACCCATTGCACACCAAGGTACGATTGCTAGTTTAGTTAAAAATGTAATCCTTTTTCCTCTTTAGAGTAGATACCACAAATATTATTCATTTGTTTAAATTTTTAAAAAATGAAAATAATAAATACTATAATATTTATAGATCTTTAACTTATATACAATATTATAATATCAATAAATTATAACAATTAAAAAATATTTTTTTTATGGCAGAATAATTCTTTCAATCAAATGTTGAATTTGGTGTGACTTTATCCAAAAAAATAAAAAAATCATATAACATAAAAATATGTAAACCTTAATTTTTTTCAAGAATATATATATACTTTAATATTTAAAAGATGACATTTAGTAGATAATTATCAAAAATTGTTTGTATAACAATTTTTTTTAATGTACATAATAATATTTTAAATATACACATAAAAATTAAATACATATATCATAAAAAAATACATATATAAAATCATCATAAAATTATATATAAAAGATACTAATAATTAATATTTTTATATTTTTTCAAATGATAAATAGTATATATAATATTAATTAAAATATAATATTACACAATAATATTTATATTCTTCTTTATTACAAGTTCTAAAAAAAATATACTTGTGTTCAACTTAAAAAAATCAATTATAATTATTATTATCTTTTGATTAAAAACACATCACATGGCATTTTAGTAGTGCAAAAAGGATACTTGAAAATATGGGAGTCTGAGGTGAGAAAAACATGAAATGATAGATGGCATCAACATCCATGCTAGGTGCATTTGTGGGGCTGGATAGTCATTGTCGTGCATCTAATTCTTTGCTTCTTGCTGTTGACATCCTTTATCCAATATGAAATTTACAAATCCATTGAAAGCTGCAAGATAAAAATAGTGCCTTATTAATCAATCTATATCTGATATTCAGTAAGACTAGGAGAGAATCACACATTTAGAAAATCAAGCTTCTGAAGAAGTCTTCTGCACAAGCTTGGTTGGAAAGTGACTAAAAACTACTTATGACTGTTACGACATTAAAGTTTAGCTAGAGTACATTGATCATCTTCATGGGTCACCTAAAAAATGTTGCAAAAGCTTCCTACAACTTACATAATTGTAGAGTAAAAGTTGTCTTCATCATTTGAACAAATCAATATCAATGATTCGTTTAATGGTCAGTAACAAATTCTGTTACAAAGATATGAGAATATTGTTTTCATTACAATCATTTCTTATCTTTATAAGGAAAAGGAAATGAACACATTTTGTGACCATCTAAGCCCATCCAAATGTTCCTACTTTTCAATTCATAAAATGCAGACCATGTGCTTGCTATTCATTACAAGAAAGTGTTAGCTCAAATTTATTACAATTATTCCTCATGTTTTTGGTAAAATATCACTTTAGAAAATAGTAGTAAACCCAAAATTATACAACTTTTTAATCTTATGATCATGGCTTAGAATTATTAATTATATAACTATATGCTTTAATATTTTAATATGAAATAATTCAAACTATGAATATTTTATAATATAGTTATTCTAATAGTATTTTTGTAGTATATAACTATACTATATCTTATTTTATATAATAATTGTACAATAAAATGAATAAAAAATCAATTTTGTCTAGCACATTTGTTTTATTATAATATTTTAGGTGAATATATTATTTTAGTATTATTTATTGCTTAAAATTTTTATAATTACAAAATATAAATATTTAACAACTTAAATAATTTAAAAATATATAATAAATGGGTCAAAGCAATTCAACTGTGATCTATAATTTATTTGAAAATATTGATAAATTATTAATTTTAGTATTCCTACTATTATTAATACTTTTCAAAAGTATTCATTATTTAAAATTTTGATAAAACTCATAGAATTATTAATTATATAACTACATACTTTAATATTTTAATTCTAAACATTCAAACTATAAATATTTTATAGTATAGTTATTTTAATAGTATTTTTATAATTAAAAAATATTACAACTAGTATAGTAATTATAACTATGATATACTATATTTTAACATCTATAATAATGTATAGATATTAAAATTACATAATATAACTTTGTTAAAATAGCCACTATATTACTAGTACTATAAAATATCTATAAACTCATTATATATCAAGTACCTTATAAAAATTATTAATTTGATCAAAATATTAACATCTATTGAATTTAAATTATTAGTATTAATTTTAAATTTTAAATTTGAATTTATTTATAATATATTAGGCTATTATTATTAAATATCTATAAATTATATTATAGTTTAATATTGGATTTCTAATATAATAATGAGTTAAATATATTCCTACTTTCATTAACAGTTAAATTCTTAGTATTATGTATTATTTTAATATTTTTAGTTGAAAATGGAATCCTTTTTCTTTTTTAGAGTAGGTGCCACAAATATTATTCATTTGTTTAAATTTTAAAAACATGAAAATAATAAATACTATAATATTTATAGATCTTTAACTTATATACAATATTATAATATACATAAATTATAACTATAACTATAACTATATATATTATGACACAATAGTTCTTTCAGTCAAATGCTAAATTTGACGTGACTTTATTCAAAAAAAATAAAAAATCATATAACAATTTTTTAACCTACATAATAATATTTCAAATATACAAATAAAAATTAAATACATATATAAAATTCTCATAAAATTATATATTAAAGATACTAATAAATATTTTTTTTATTACACAATAATATTAATATTCTTCTCCATAATGAGCTCTAAAACAAATATACTTGCATTCAACTTAAAAAAATTAATTAAAAATGTTATTAGCTTTTGAATAAAAACACATCACATGGCATTTTGGTGGTGAGAAAGGACAGTTGAAAATACAAGAGTCTGAGGCGAGAAAAATGAGGAATGACACATGACATCAACATCCATGCTCATGCATCCATGCTGGGTGCATTTTTGGGGTTGGATAGCCCCTGGCATGCATCTAATGCTTTGCTTCATGCTATAGACATCCTTTATCCAATATGAAATTTACATATCCATTCAAAGATGCAAGATAAAAATAATGCCTTATTAATCAATCTATATACGATATTCAATATGACTAGGAGAGAATCACACGTTTAGAAAATTAGGCTTCTGAAGAAGTCTTCTGTACAAGCTTGGTTGGAAAGTGACTAAAAGCTACTTATGGCTATGACGACATTAAAGTTTAGAAAGATTACATTGATCATCTTCATGGGTCACCTAAAAAATGTTGCATAAGCTTCCTACTAATTACATAAATGTAGAGTAAAAGTTGTCTTCATCATTTGAACAAATTAATATCAATGATTTGTTTAATGGTCAGTAAAAAATTCTGTTACAAAGATATGGGAATATTGTTTTCATTAGAATGATTTCTTATCTTTATAAGGAAAAGGAAATGTACACATTCTGTGACCATCTAAGCCCATCTAGTTGTTCCTACTTTTGGATCCATAAAGCAGACCATTTGCTTGCTATTCATTACAAGAAAGTGTTAGCAAACCTATAATATTATAACAATTATTCCTAATGTTTTTGGAAAAATATTACTTTAAAAAATGGTAGTAGACCCAAAATTTTACAACAACCTTTTAATCTTGTGATCATGGCTTATACTGATTAATATATGACCATATACTTTAATATTTTAATATGAAATAATTCAAACTATAAATATTTTATAGTATAGTTATTTTAATAGTATTTTTATAATATACAACTATACTATATCTTATATTATATAATAATTGTACAATAAAATGAATAAAAATCAATTTTGTCTAGCACATTTGTTTTATTATAATATTTTAGGTGAATATATTATTTTAGTATTATTTACTTTTTTAAATATATGTGTAGACATGGATTGATCCCGTGCACCTGATCCTAATCACAGTTCATCCCAAATCATCTCCTTTGCTAGTCATTTAATTAAGTAATCTTTATTTAATTAAATTCATCACATTTCATCTTTTAATTAAATAAATCAATTTTATCTGATTAAGTCATCATCTCTGATTAATTAAATAAATCATTTTATTTAATTAATCCTATAGTCCCTCTTTTAATTAAATAATTCGTTGCAATGATTTCTGCCTTTGATTGTGTGAGAATTAATCCTTTAATTACTTAATTAATTAATGGCTTCACTAGTCATTTAATTAAGTAATCTTTATTTAATTAAATTCATCACATTTCATCTCTTAATTAAATAAATCAATTTTATTTGATTAAGTCATCATCTCTTAATAATTAAATAAAGATCATTTTATTTAATTAATCCTATAGTCCCTCTTTTAATTAAATAATTCACTGCAATGATTTTTGGCTTTGATTTCTCTCTTTGATACAAAAATTCTCACACAATCAAAGCCATAAATCATTACAAAGAACATTATGGATTGTGGAAACTTGATATCATTAAATAATTCATTTTATTTAATTAATCTCTAAAATTATCTTATTTAAATTAAATAAATTTAGCTTTATTTGATTTAAACTAACACCATCTTCTTTAATTAAATAAATCAAAATCTTTATTTAATTAAATCTAAATCATATTCCTCTCATTTTGATTTAAATTAATCTAAAAATTTAAGTCAAAATGGTCAAATCAACTAATCTCCCTCTTAATTAATTAAATCCTGATTAATGCTAGTTTTAATCACTCAAATCCTCTAGATTTTGCAACTTGCACAATAAATCAATTTATTTGATTTATTAAATTTCTATTTTATTTCAAAAAAGCATCTTAAGTGAGAATATTCTTCAAATTCAAAAAGTCCCTCCAAAAGGACTTGTCACTTCCAACAAGGCATTAAAAGCCTCTTACATGTCCTTTTGCCTTGATCCAAGTGGCATTAATTTCATTTGCTTCTCCCTCCAACATGTCACTTTCAAATTTCAAATTTGAATCTAATGACATTTATCATGCACATTGACCAAAATGCGCTCCATCCCTCTGGAGTAATTAATTGAAAGAGGAGTTATCTTGAGAGGGGCAGTTGGTTTTATTACTCCCAGAAGAAAATAAACTAATTTTGGTTTTCTTTTGGATTCTGCTGTGAAAGCTTGGTGCCTGGGAATTCTTCTTTGCAGAGATATTGTGTTGAGGTTTGAGCCAAGAAGAGTGGGAAACGGTATTAAGGAGAGGGGAAGTTTGGTCTGGTACTAGAAACTTCAACCAACATCACTTTAGCCAGTCTCCTGAATAAACCACGTTCTTTTCTAGGAAGATTTCTTTCTCTATTTTCTTCTGAAAAGGAAATTTAATATGGAATACCAAAAGTCTCTTCTTAAGTTGTTTCCTTCAATTTTTATAAAGATTTAAATGTTTTTCAGTAATTTCCCCTCTTGCAATAATCTGAGTCTCTCTTTATCTGGCAATAGTTAGTCACTGTATGTTGCATCGATATTGCATTGAATTCAAGTCAATCCCTATTTCTCTGCCTTTTTTGCATGCATGGTCTATTCTCAGCTTATGTGAAGTTCGGTGTAAGTTTCCACATTTAAAGTGGTTTTCAATAAAATTTTAAAGTCATGGTTTTGGCTTCTGTAAATATTATGCGTACTTCATAATATGAAATCAAGCGAAAGGAATTTTGTTATTTTCTTAGACCAAAGCCTTAGTTTTTTGATAGGGAATGGGGGTGTTTCTGTTGAGTTTTAATATAGATTCAGATCCCTGAAAATTACAGTTTTGGCCATCGAATATGGCCTATTCTGCACATTTATCTTGTCAAACTCCAAATCCTTTTAATCATGGTTTATCTGTTAGACAAGTAAAATTTTGGGGCCATATAACCGCATTAACTACTTGGTTTCAGGCCTTTGAATCATATTCTAGATTTGGAGGCAGCATCGCTTATATCTATCCCTATAGTTTTTAAATATGACATACATTTCCTCCTGCACAGATAGAATATTAGAGTGAAACAATCTCAATTTTAGTTTTGGCAGTCATATGTAAATAGGAATTATATAAACCCAAATAGGATGAATTCTAGATTGGCAATTCTGTAGGTTTTCCATTTGTATTGAATAACTATTCTTTCTTCTTTATTACTGTATCACATAGTCGATTTTCCCCTCTCTTTGTTACATATTGAAAATATGTAGTTGGCTAAGTGGGCCGCCGACCTGGAGATTTAAATAACTTAGCTATAGACAAGTGTTGTTGCGTTGAATTCGCTTGGATGTTGGTTTCAAAGAGAAATCCAAAGCAAGCGTTTTAGAGAGTTAAGTTTAAGTTTTTGTGTACCCCGTTACCGTCCATCTGCCGATTATAGCTCATCCATTGATCACTTTAGAATAGACTTAAGACTGCAAGTTTCAAGAATATATTGAACAACATATAATACGTATAGTTCTTTCTTCCTATCGTACACATTTTTTTATAATTCGAAGGCTATGATATTATGGCCTGTAATATTTAGATGTTTTATATATTTAGCATCCTATGGAGGGACCGAATGGGATCAATGTGTTATCTGTGGTATAAGGATCTGATAGTGATAAGTAATCAGGGTATCTTTTTCCTTGCGTTGTTCTCTGATTCTTCACTTAAGTCTCCTTCCGTCCTCTTGGATAGTTATTCATGTGTAGAGGATTCTTAAAAATGCTATTTTCTTGCATGTTACCAATTTTCCATTTGCTGCAAGTTGACTTCGTGACAACCATGAGTTTATGTGTCAGTGGATAAGATAAATTATTTGGGATTATGCAGAATATATCTTCTGTATTCCGAACTTAACACATACTTAGGTGTAGATGGGGTTTCATAATTAAGTTGTTGTTCACGTTATGTTTAACTTCTTGAATTTTAAGATGCCTGAGGAAAAGAAAAACCATTTATCATTCACCTCCAGTGCGCACATTAAATGCTGGCCGAATAGTGCTCAATGGGGTTGCCCGTTGATTTATGCGAACTTCTTTCTATGTTAAGTGAGCCATATTTTCTCAAAGTATGAATTTTTGCAATTCGTGGTCTATAGCGAGCTCAATGATTGGGTTCATAAGTATATTTATACACCTTTGAGAGTGTTTGGCATATAAGCCTTAGTTTGTGAATTTAAGATTCAGTTTATAGTTCAATGTACTTACTAAGGGTCGCCGCATAATGAGGAAATCTGTAGAGGGTATTATTTATGTGTTTAGATTAGTATTATATCTGAAAGTAAGGAGTTGAATATGGTAAAATAGTGTAATAAAATAAATATGTGTATTATTAATAAAATTCTTTTCCGCTGTGTTATATAAGTGATTACATTCATTATAAAGTAATATTTATAGGTGTATGTATATATTTGTGTAATTAAGTGGTTGGACCCTAAATTAGGCTCGTTGCTTCTAGCTGAAAGTTATTTATAAAAAAAGTATAACCGTTCTAGTCAAATTGATTCTTCTATGATTACATTAGTGAAAATCAATGATCTCACAATGAAGAAGAAATCATGTTTAGTGATTTATTGCAATACCATCATGGTGAATGTAAGTTCATGGAAAATGTTGTTACTATGTTATTCTTTGATTCAGATCTTGAGTCTTCTAGAGGCTAGGCTAATTTAATCTTTTAGAGTTTTATCTATTTAGCTTGTGATGGAAAACTTTATGGTAGTTAAATGTATGTGTACCATACACCTTGCACGTTATTTTTGTCCATGTGGTTGGTTTCATGGATTTGTGAGCGGGATGGGTAATGCCTTGCATTGTGTTTCTGTTGAGTTTTGTGTTGTGCAAGTGGTGTCGTTTTTGGTTTTTCGTGGGTTATGGTTGGAAGTAGGGAAGTGGCTTCCAATGGGGGCCGACGCATAATGGGGCGCCTAGATAACCCATGTGGAAGTTTGTTAATAAGTGATAACATTAAAATTTATTAGGGGGAATGGGTAGCTTAAACATTAAACAAGATAAGATGTACCTCACTTAGCCTGAAGTGCTCGTTTAGGCTTGAGGTGAGACGGGAAGGCCTAAAATGGCATAATCGACTACGTCGTCTCCATGAGAGGTAGCTCAATTCTGCATAAGCTGGCATGAGGGGCCGGAGTTCGGTAGAGGCTACCAGAATAACCCAACGATGGGGGTTGGGGCCTAGGAAGAACTACCTAGATAACCTATATCCAGTTATGTGATGACACTTCCCCTATGACAACCATGAGTTCTTTACTTGTTGTTTTACCTTGTGTATCTATGTGCCTCTGGAAGTATGTTCATGGATGTTGATTGTCTTGTTGGTGTGTTCATTTTGTCTAGTGAGTTTGTCTACCTTGTGATACCTAGTCCTTGTCTTTCAGTTGGTGGGGCCCTTTGTAAACTCCTAGCACGGGGGTGAATCTTTGGATTCATGCGGTTGGGTGGATCGTGTAATGTTCTCCATTGGGTTTCCCTTATGTTCATGATGTGGCGATTCTTCAGATTCATTGTCTTAAGCATTGCACCTATTTCTGGAAGTTTTATCCATGTACTTATATTATGTATTTTATTTTATCCCGAATCATGTATCCTACTATAGTGTACTCACTAGATACGAGGAAGTAACATTGTACAAATGTATGTGTAAACAAAAATGATGTATTTCTTGTATTTAGGGAACTTTGTAATAAGTGACATTGCAATTGTAATCAAAATGGCTGAGAATAGTTATTCTTTTATGTTATATGATGGATGTTTCACATAGTTTATATGATCTTATGTTTCACATGCTTAGGATGATTAGTGTTAAATTATCAAAAAGTTATTTGGTTTCAAAATTGCTTAATGGAAAATAAGTAATGCAGTTGTGCACCCTAGGGGACTGAGGAAGATAATTTATGTGATGTTCAATTTCATTACACAACAATATTCTTTAAAAAAAAAAAATTGTCCATTTTTTCGTAGTATAAGTTTTGTCATATAGGGTTTACGGCGGGCATTACAAGAAGAGTAGTTAGCCTCCAATTCTTCACTAGGATCTTATCCCTTGTTTTGATAGGAGTTTGATGATCCCCTTGTTAATGGACTTTCCTAGGGATCCACAACTAATAGCCTCCTCATACAATTGCACAAGATCCTCACAGATCCAATCTAAGAAACATTTATAAAATTCAATGGGTAACCCATCACAACTTGGTGACTTATCATTATTCATGGAAGTAATGGCCCTTCAGATTTTTCTCCTTATTCAACTTTGCAGAGAGGGAGGGAACATCTTCATTAGAGATCTTCTTAGGGATGATGCTTTCTATAAAGTTCCTTGCCTTGCAAATATCATCTCCCTCCCCTCTGAAGTGAAAAGATTTTTGAAAAAGCCATGGAATTGTTTTAGGATGTCTTTAGGATGATTCCTTATGTTTTTGGCAAAATATCACTTTAGAAAATGGTAGTAGACCCAAAAATTTACATCAACCTTCTAATCTTATGATCATGGCTTAGAATTATTAATTATATAACTATATACTTTAATATTTTAATACAAAATAATTCAAACTATAAATATTTTCTAATATAGTTATTTGAATAGTATTTTTATAATATACAACTATGTTATATCTTATATTATATAATAATTGTAAAATAAAATGAATAGAAAAACAATTTTTTTCTAGCACATTTGTTTTATTATAATATTTTAGGTGAATATATTATTTTAGTATTATTTATTACTTAAAATTCTTATAATTACAAAATATAAATATTTAACTTAAGTAATTTAAAAATATATAACAAATGGGTCAAAAGTAATTCAACTACAATCTATAAGTTATTCAAAAATATTGTTAAATTATTAATTTGCATATTCCTACTATTATTAATACTTTTCAAAAGTATTAATTATTTATAAATTATATGAAACTCATAGAATTATTAATTATAAAACTATACATTTTAATATTTTAAAACTAAAAATTTAAACTATAAATATTTTATAGTATTCTTATTTTAATAGTATTTTTATAATTAAAAGATATTACAACTAGTATAGTAATTATAACTATACTATAATATATTTTAATATCGATAATAATCTATAGATATTAAAATTATATAAAATAACTATACTAAAATAGACACTATATTATTAGTACTATACAATATTTATAAACTCATTATATACTAGTGTTCCATGGGGTTTCGGGGTCGGGGTCGAGGATGGGGGGACGGTAGGGGGCATGTTTTGGGGATGCTGGGGTGAGGGATCTAAGTTTGGGGGTAGTGGGGGGACGACAGGGGACATTGATAGGGGAGTGGCGGGGGAGTGGTGCGTTGAAATATATATAGTACTTGAGAAATTATAAAAAGATGTATAACTGTAGAACCCTAAGAAATAAGTAAAGTTTAAAGTTTAAACACATTGCAATGATTGCATTGAACTAGTGAACATTGAAAATCAAAATGAAAATATACTTAATAGACATTGGAACGAGAACTAGATGTTTCATAATTTGAATGCTATTAAAGGTTATGGATTTTGGCTTTACACCTGCCAATTACATTTACCGAAGTTTATAAAGCGTTTTTTACATATCCAAATTGTGAATATTCTGTAATCATTGTAGTCCGTGAGAGCAGATTTCTTTGAGTCATTTGTTTGACATTTTAATTCATGTTGTAGATCCAAATGGGAGTGGGGGAAACTCTTTATTTTTGGTGCTTGGTGGCCTTTGGCTATTGGTGTCAACTTGTTTGTTTTTCATTATGTACTTGATTCATGGGCCATAAGCCATGTTTTTCCTACCCATTAAATGAAAAAAAAAAACCCTCATACTTGTAACTTAAATCGCCCAAACTTAGATGCCCACACTCAGTCGTGTAAACACTTAAACAAAAAACTAAAAATAGAGGAAAAATTAAAAGGCATGGTCGATTTAGCCTTTTAGGCTTTTAAGAATATTTTAGAATTTAGAATTTATAAATTTTACTTTTGTTTTTTAAAAAAAAATCATTTTTTATTGCATTTTTAAGAGGGACACCTGGAAGTCTCGGGGATGTCCAGAAGTCCCCTCACGAGATAGATGTCTCAAAGGAGGGGGAGAAACTAGAGGGGTGGACGAAGGGACGGTGGGGGGGCGTTTCCTTGAAGTCTCTAAGTCTCAGAAACGTCCCAATCTCGGAATCGAAAAGATTTATGGGAAGGACGTGTCCATGTGGAACACTGTTAAATACCAAGTACCTTATAAAAAATATTATTTTGATTAAAATATTAACATCTATTGAATTTAAACTATTAGTATTTGTATACACCTAAAAATGGTCATCATATTCAATTAATTAAATACAACCTATTTGATTAATGTTTCGATTATGTATAAATAAAGTCTCACTTTATTTATAATGTTCACTCTTCTATATTCTCCAAAATCATATTCTTCTAAATAATTAAATAAACAAAGTATCCTAAACATGTTTATTTAATTAATCTTCCTTAATCCTAATTAATAATTAGAGCACATGTCTACTACATTTTCTTGTGCCACCTCATAAAGGTCACATGAAAATAAATAAGCCTAATTATTAATTAGAATTATCCTCACACACTTCCACCAATGGGAAAAAGCACATGGCTTTATTCTCCCACACTTCCAACAAAATTGGAGCACATGGGTCTTTGATTCACACACTTGGGTCTCCCACACACATGGCATGTTGCCCACTGGTCAAGAGATTCCTCCCACACACATGGCATGTTGTCTTTGGTCAAGGGGACAACATCCTAATTCTTTCCATCTCCACCGTCTATTCTTTCTCCTTCGAATCTAGACCATTGATAGGTGCCACCTCACAAAATGCTTGAGAAAACCTATAAATACACCCCCTTGCCTTTGCATTGATCATCCACATTTGAAGCAAAGTTACTATGCAGGTTTTTCTTAGGAGCTTGGAGCATTCTTGGAGTCTTATAACTAGATTTCATATCATGTTTTATGTTGCATTCTCATCCTAGATTAGCATATTAAATCATAGTTGCATTTTATCATCCCCATTACATCATAGTTGCATTTTAGATTGGTTTGCTTTTTTGTTGCATTTAAGCATATGCATAATCATAAATAGTTCATTTTAGTTTCATATCATCTCACTCATCTCCACTTGTTCATTTATCATCAACATCATCCTTTGTTTATCATCGTATTCATCATCCTTTTCATTATTTTGTTTCATTTAGAAGCGTACCATTAATCCTTACCACAAAAAATTGCACATAGAAATCATCTTAGCTTGCATATTAGGCATCAAATGTCATTTTCTAGGTTGTAATTTTAACAACCATTGTGCCCATAGAAATCTGAGGGCCAAATGGTTTAATAAATCCCTAGAAATAGAGGACAATGAGACGTATTTGAAAGGTTTGATTGTATTATGAAATAGAGTAGTTTTACTTGCTTCAAACTTTGAATGTAAACCATTTCATTAAGGTTTGTGTTAACATTAAATTCACTCCACATTCGACACACACACAAAATGGCGCCCACCGTGGGGCCCTTGCCTCACTTATTTCTAACTTTTTTGAAAATTTCATGATCATAGGTTCAAATTTGAGACTTGAGAGCCTTTTGCACCTGTTTTGAGGCAATTCTGGGTTGTTTCAGGAATTTTGGCACATCTTGCAAGTTTTTTCGGGACCACTTTCACCTGTTATGGGGCCATTCTGGGCTATTTTTAGAGTTTTGGTGCATCTTGCATTTGTTTTGGCGCATCTTGCAGGTTGTTCTGAGACCATTTTCACCTGTTCTAGGATCATTCTGGGCAATTTCTGGAGTTTTGGTGCATCTTGTCTCTGTTTTAGCACATCTTGTTTGAGTTTTGGCGCATCTTGTTTGAGTTTTGGAACATCTTGCAAGTTTTTCTGAGACTATTTTCACCTGTTCTGGGACCATTCTGCATTGTTTTTAGAGTTTTGGCGCATCTTGCTTCTATTTTGGCACCTCTTGTCTCTGTTTTGGCGCCTCTTGCAGTTTTTCACCAAATTAGAAAACTCACATTCTGTGTGGTACTTTGTAGGTTTTCCTAGATTCACTGTCAAAGACTCAAAACATAAACTACTAACATATTGTAAGGGCTGGACGTTATGTACTTGTTTCCATTTTGGTTAAGTTAGGAACATAGCTTAAGTAAAGGGATAATGAACATCATGTTTCCTTTTGGTTAAGTTAGGAACATAGCTTAATTAAAATCAAATGAACACCATATATTTTGTATGTGATGGATGGTAGGCATATGCTCTCCCCTTAACTGGGTGATCCAAAAAGCCAAACCCGTTCTTGTTTATGTGTGAGTGTGAGTGGAGCATATAGCGCGTGTTCTCATCTTTATTCATGCAAAATAAAGATTGATCGAACTATGGGTATGCTTGCTTGCTTTTGTTTATCCTAGAGGGCCTACCTTGGGGAAAAATTACTCACCCAAGGGAACGACCCAACCGGTAACACGCTAAAGCCAAGCAACTTCCAACTATAAATGTGGATATTGGAACAAAGGCCAGTATCACGAGGATGATTCTGATGAGATGGATTAAAAGGGACTCTTGCTGCATGGATTATCCCCCATGAACAAAATGCCCACATTAAAACCCTTGTTATAGTTTGGCCAAAAACCTTTATCTATTCTTTGGTACAACAACGGTCGTTGCGAAGACATCCACATTCTCACAATTTTTAGTAGAGATGAAAAATATGCCATGGGAAATTCATGGGTATTGATGCTTGGCTACCCCGAGAAGTGAGTGTCATGGAGGGGAGCTAGTGGGGTCAAGTATCTAGTCATCCTCTAAAGATAGTGCAGTTGGGGTAAAACCCGCATGGAATCCAAAAGAATACAGTCTTTCATAGCCCTAGGAGTGTATATTTTGCTTGATGTGTTTTCAAAAATTTTTTCAAACAAAACACCATAAAAAACATTACATTTTAAAAGTGAAAACCTTGATTCAGACCTACATCCATTGAGGGAAACAAGTCCATAATTGAAAAATCCAAGAAAACAAGCCTTTGGGGGGGGTAATTCAATTGTTTTAGAGTCATTTCAGGTAGTTTTTAGAGTTTTGGCACATTTTGGTCTCTATTTTAGCACCTCTTGCAGACCCTGAAACAGAAACTTAGGTTCATCCATCTTCAGAAAATCTGGCAAACTAGAGTCAAAATATGGGGTTACACAATGATTTCACGAAAGATCAAGATTAGAAAACCAAAGATCAAACCTCTTAGTCCAAAACAACATAAAAAATGTTTTTCTATGCTCTACGAATTTAGAGAAAGGTTAGCCTTCAATTTTTACAAGAAAGCTTGTAAGAACAATCTAGAGTTATACATGATGTACTATTGTCAAAATCCAAGACTTTTCCAACGTTTTGAGTACCTTAATTACACATCTTGAATCAAAACTCCAAGTCCAAAATCATTCTTTAGATACCTTAGAAGTCTAAATGTGTCAAAACGAACCTATACAAGTGGAATTTTCTAACCTAAACCTAGATCTAAACATCATAAAGTACCAACATCATCAAACTTATCACATCTTTGATTATAAGGCCTAGTTTCATCATTAGGATTTATCATCCTCTCATCACGAAATGAAGCTACATAGTCAAAATCCAACCTAGTATCATTAGAAATTTTCATTCTATTTGGCTTAGTTGTAACCCTTGGTACTTTTCCAAAACCTAGATCAAAGTTTAGTCTAAACTATAACACTTGTATGCCCATTCAAACAAGGTCACAAAAAAAAAAGCTCAAGGAAAAAGGACTTGAAAATCAAAACATTGAAGAGCCAAACATGGAAACTCCAATCATTGAAACTTCAAACATTGAAATCCCAACCATTGAAACTTCAATCATAGAGACTCAAAACATTGAAACTCATCACAGTGAAACACAAGACACCATGGTAGAAGCAGAAGATAATCCTTTTCATGGACTAAACAACACTGATGGGGGAGAAATAACCAAAGAAGATATTCAACATGCTAAACAAGATCCCAATTTTCACAAGTGTTTAGAAAATATTTTTGAATGAAATGGGAAAAAATACCTCCTTATGTTGGCTAAACAAGGTGCTAAATTACCAAAAGACTTTGACGTGAATCAATTGAAAGCACCACCCAAAAATCCTGAACATGATCCTAAACAAGTAGTTTCCTTGACTCATCTAGTAACGACTCTCCAACAACAAATGTTTGAAATGCAAAAGAGAACTTCAAAACGATACTTGATTGAAGACATTTTTCCTTATCCATTCGATCAAAGCATTCACATGATACCCTTTCCCAAACATTGTGAGTTCCCAAAGTATGATAAATACAATGGTAAAACCGATCCGATTGATCATGTAAGGGAATTTAGAACCATGAGTCTCAAATTTTCCTATGAGGAAACTTATTTGATAAGATTATTCCCAAGAAGCCTTGGTGGGAATTGTCTTGAATGGTTCTCCAAAATCACCCCACCAATTAACAATTTTGAGGAGTTAGTTAACAAGTTCACCACCCAATACTCATACAACATCCAACATGACATCACCATGAAAGATCTTTGTAACCTAAAAAAGAAGAAGGGTGAATCATTCCTTGTGTTCTTGCAAAAGTTGAGAAGGTTATTTGCATTATACTCTCATCCCATACTAGAAAAGGAAAAGATAGTAATATTTATTGACAACCTTAATGACGAGATGAGTTATAGATTGGAATTACAATGTCCCCCAACCTTCAAAAAATTGATTGATAATGGGAGTAAAATCGAGGATGCCCTAGTCAAAAGAGGAGTCATCAAGATATACAATGAAAAAAACTCATCAAACCCCTCCAACAATTACAATAATGGCGACAAACCCAAATTTTGGCAACGAAACAAGAACGTTGGAAACAACAAGGGTGTAGTTGAAATCCCTAATGTAAAACCTGTATTCAATTTGACTGCAGTTGCTGCCAAAACTAATTAGAACAACAGTCTCCCCAACAATCAAAGTAACAAACAAGGCAACAATCAAAGTAACAACCAAGGCAACAATCAAGGACATAACCAAGGAAACAACCAAAATGCCAACCAAAGCATCAATCAAAGTAATGTTGGACCTAGGACACCATCATATAAAGCATACTCAAATCAAAGAAAGTTCACACCTTTTGGGAAATCACCAAAATCAACATTAAAAGAAATTATTGAAGCTAAGGTCATAACTTTACCAAAAGCAAGAAATTGGGAACCACAAGTTAAACCCCCATGGTGGAACGAGACCCATTTCTGTGAGTTTCACCGCAACAAGGGACATAAAACCAATGACTGCATGTAGTTGAAACACTTGATACAAGATCTAATCGACAACAAAATGATATTTGTAGAAGGACCTCAAACAAACAATGATCATGGGGCATTCAAGAACCCCCTACCAAACTATGAGAAGGGAGAGTCCTCTTCATCTAACAAGAAAGTCAAGAATATAAACTATGTCTATGACACCACCATTTTGCATATTGAAGTGGTTGATGATCCAACCCATGACAAATTAGATACTATTGTCAATGATAACCCAAAAAGTAATGAAACCATTGGACAAGAATAAAACATCATTACAAATCATCACCACAATGTCGACACTACCTCACATCAAATCAATGTTATCAAAATCAGGGTACAACACGACAACACACCCATCAATGCAATCACATGAGTGTTGGAGTTAAAATGACACTGAGAGGGGGGGTGAATCAGTGTCTTAACAGATTTGACCAATTTTCACTATTTCAAAAAACCATAGCACAGATCTGATCTCAATGTACTCTGATTAATGCATTCATGAGTTGAATGTAATCATTCATAAACATAATTGAGAAAAGTAATAACCATACAGTGAACTGAAATAACAACACAGTAAAGCAGAGAGAAGTCAGAAGAACAAGGAGACTCAAGATTTTACCGAGTGGAAAACTCTCCCGGGGTATAAAAACCACTCCCGAAATGCCTTCCAGGCTTAATCTTTTAAACAAAAGTTCACAATGCCTTATAGGCTGATTTTTGAGCACCCACTCAAGGAGCACTAGCCCCTCATTTTGAGACACCCATCTCAAGGAGTACCAACCCCTCAAATTATGTTTTGAACAATAATAATGACTCAGAGGATTTCTCTATTTTCAGTTAAGCACATATCTCTCTATTTTATTGCAGAGTTCATTCATACATTTCCATACAGACAAGGAATGATACTCTCAGAATTACAACCAACAACCCTTATAGTTTACAACACTGGTATTTATATACATTTCAAGTATGTCAGTCAATAATAAGGTCTTGCGATTTTCACCAGAATTTGAAACTCATGCTAATTTTAGTTGAAAAATGACAATCTGTAGATGATGGAAAAAATCAAGAGTAATGCTTATCCAGAGAGCTACAAATCATCCATTATTTCAAAAATGCAACTACTCAAAGAGGAAACTCAATGAATATGCTGCCATGTAACGGTTCTGAGATTCGATGCAATCAATGATGTCGGCCTGCAACTATATTTAGAAATTTCCATGATGGCCACAGAGATTGAGACTTCGTTAACCATTTGCTGAGACATCCAGATAGTTCTGCCGAAGGCAATTAAAACGTTGATCGTTCCTTTTAGTTATCGCTTTTTCCATAACCCATCAGAGTCAGGGAGAAGACATAACAACTACATTATGTAACGCTGAGAGCTCATATGTTTTGTTCTTTCCAATTGCTGAGACATCAAAATCTTTCTCACCTCCACGCCCTTTTGTTTCATTCACTATCACTATAGCCTTTTCCTCATTTTCTTTCGTCGTGACCCATCGATGTCGGGAAGACCTCTCGCAGACCACATGATGTTTTACCGAAAGCCCTCTTATGTGTCGTTGTAACCATCAACTGTCAGGGAGACATTTTGTAGATAAGACTTTGTTTTTCCAAAAGTCATCCTTTCACCCCATGTCGCTGAGACAATACGAAGTCAGGGAGATGCTATATTGAATGCTCTATGTTTCACCGATACTCCCATCCATCTCGTGTATCATTGTAACTTCAAACAATCGGGGAGACATCTTGTAGAGCATCCTGTGTCTTACCGAAAGCTCACATGATCATTCCTGTCACCATGACATATTGCTTTCGGGGAGACCTCATATAGATAACTTTGTTATACCAAAAAGCACCTATCATCTTATGTGTTGCTGAGACAAGTTAGAACTTATGCTGACAAAAGCCTTTTGTGTTCCATTGGCGAGACCGAAGGTCACTCGTCGAGACCTCTCGCCGAAAACCCTAGCTCTTACAGAAATGTCTACCTTTATGTTTTCGGTTGACCGGTGTAACAAATCAAATTCGCCAAGACCTTTCTTTGATGCACATGAGTCATACCGAAATGTTCCTATTGTATTATGTATCGCCAAGACATATGTTGATGAAGGATTACTTACGCCGAAGAACCACCTCAAGTATTAGTCAGTGAGACCTATTGAAATTGCTAAGACCTCAGCCCGACGGCTAAACTCATGCCGATATGCCTATCCAAACGTGAGTTGGTAAGACATGATGTATTCGATGAAACATTACACCGAAGAAGATTTCCTTTTCCGATATGCCCTTTCCACTATCACCAAGACCATGATCAATGTCATGCCGATATGTTCTTTCTTGTGCCAATCGGCAAGACACAAAGCGCTCGATGAAACAACATGCCGAAGACCAAACTCCTGCCGATATGTTTCTTTTCCTTCGAAAGGTGAGACAATGAGTATGTTATGCCGAAAGATACTCAAAGGTGAATTTTTACATCAAGGACAAACCAAACAGATCACAACTGAGAACCAACAAACTCCCCCTTTGTCCTTGATGGCAAAACACAAATGATTCTCCCCCTTTTTGCCTCAATGACAAAGGATAGAAGAGAAGAATGTGCAGTGCCAGAAAACACAACTGAGAAGCCAACCAAATACCATAAGAACTAGCTGCAAATAGAGCAATAGTGCAGCAACCAAGTTAGTAGGAGAGCTGTAAGTGAAACAAAACATAGAACATGCTCCCCCTAAGCTGAAGCTTGGTGAATTAGAGCAGTAACGATTGAGAGATAACTCCCAATCGAAGTCTCAGCCTTTCAAATAACTCTTTTCCTAAGGGCTTAGTAAAAATATCAGCCACCTGGTCTTGTGATCCAACAAAATGTAAACATACTTCATTAGCCAGAACCTTTTCTCGTAGAAAATGAAACTTGATAGCAATATGTTTAGTTAGAGAGTGCATAACAAGATTTTTTGAGATATTTATCACACTTGTGTTATCACAGAGAATAGAAATAGGTTTAGGAACTTCAATACCCATATCAGATAGAGTTTGACTCATCCAAATAACTTGAGTACAACATGAAGTGGCAACAATGTATTCTGCTTTAGCAGTAGAAAGAGAAACAGACTCTTGTTTCTTGCTATGCCAAGCCACTAAACGATCACTAAGAAAGAATGCAACACCATTGGTGCTTTTCCTATCATCCAAACAACCAACCCGGTCAGCATCAGTATAAGCAATCAAAGAGAAATCATTTCTTCTAGGATACCAAAGACCATATTCAAGAGTGCCCTTAATGTATTTAAAAATCCTTTTAACAACAGTGACATGGGATTCTTTAGGTGATGCCTAAAACCGTGCAACAGTGCAAACTGCCTGCATAATGTCAGGTCTAGAGGCAGTTAAATATAACAGACTGCCAATCATTGATCTATATTCAGTTTGATTTGTATCGAGGGAATCATCAACCTTAGTAAGTTTGCATCTAGTAATCATTGGAGTGCTAACTGGATGGCATTCATCCATCTGAAATTTCTTAAGCATCTCTCTAGCATACTTGGTTTGATAAAGAAATATTCCATTTTCACGTTGAGAGATTTGAAGACCCAAGAAGAAATTTAATTCTCCTAATAATGACATTTCAAATTCAGATTCCATTAGTTGAGAGAATTTTTTACTCAATGTAACATTGTTGCAGCTAAAGATAGTGTCATCAACATATATTTCAACAACTAGAATATCAGAACCTTCAATTTTAACATAAAGATTGCTATCTACACCTCCTCTAACAAAACCATTTGAAAGCAAGTGATTGTCCAGTCTAGAGTACCAAGCTCTAGGTGCTTGTTTTAAGCCATAGAGGGCCTTTTTCAATCTGTAAACATGATCAGGCTTATCTTTGCACATAAATCCTTGAGGCTGTTCAACATAGACCTCTTCATCTAAATAGCCATTTAGAAAATCAGTTTTGACATCCATTTGATAAACAGTAAAGTCTTTATAAAAAAAATAAGCCAATAATATTCTGATAGATTCTAATTTAGCAATGGGTGCAAAGGTTTCACCAAAATCAATACCTTCTTGTTGAGCATAGCCTTTGCAAACAAATCTTGCTTTGTTGTGAATAACATTACCATTTTCATCAAGCTTGTTTCTGTATATCCATTTGCCTCCAATGACATTCTTGTCATATGGTCTTGGGACTAACTCCCAAGTCTGATTTTTCTCTATTTGATCAATTT
Organism: Sequoia sempervirens; assembly: GCA_007258455.2. Lineage (NCBI taxonomy): Eukaryota > Viridiplantae > Streptophyta > Pinopsida > Cupressales > Cupressaceae > Sequoia > Sequoia sempervirens. The sequence continues at coordinate 152,846 of VDFB02082696.1, forward strand.
CTTCCTGCATAGCATTTAGCATTAAGCCAACATAAGCCTGTGAGAGCTTCATTAAAATTTTTAGGCTCAAACTGAGTAACTAGACAGAAAGCTATTTGTGCCTTTTCATCAGATTCTACAACCTTTCTTCTAGTTTGAACTCCTGCATTTTTTATCCCCAATAATCTGATCTTTGGGGTGATATTTAGCTAGAGCTTTTGATGCAACCCCTTCAAGACTTGCTGTTTCATTTCTAGGGCTTGCTGAATCAGTTCCTTTTGAAATTATTTCTAGTTCAAGTTCTTCTTCCTCATTATCCTGCAAAGATTTAGCATACAAATGTGGTCTTTCATCAAATTTTACATTAAAAACTTCAACAATCTTATTAAGTCTTTTGTTAAGGCATTTATAAGCTTTGCTGTGAGTTGAGTATCCCAAAAAGATATCCTCATCACTCTTTGATTGAAAGCTCCCAAGGTTATCATCATCTTTCTTGATAAAACACTTCCAAAATTTTTGAAGTGTTTGACAGAAGTAGTTTTTCCATACCAAAGTTCATAAGGAGTGTGTTTAGATTTCACCCTAAGCTGCACTCTATTCAAAATGTATACAGCTGTATGAACATCTTCTTTCCAATACATATCAAACAACTTAGCTTCATCTAGCATGGTTCTAGCCATTTATTTTACAGTTCTATTTTTACGTTCAACTACCTCATTTTGTTGAGGTGTTTTTGTTGCAGCATACTGTCTTTTAATGCCATGCTATTCACAGGAATCAATAAACTCTTGAGAGGTGAACTCACCTCCTTTGTTAGATCGCAGACATTTAAGTTTCAAATTAGATTCCTTCTCAACCAATTTACAGAAGATTTTAAACCTTTCAAATGCTTCTGATTTGTGCTTAAGAAATGTGACCCAAACCATTCTAGTATAATCATCCACAAACAGCATAAAGTACCTTTCACCATTAATAGACCTTGTTCTGGTTGGTCCACATAAATAAGTGTGCACAAGTTGTAAAGGTTTTGAAGAAGAATTTTCTTTTGTTTTGAAGCTGATTTTAGTTTGTTTACCACTTAGACATTCTTTGCACATAGAATTTTCTGGCTTGTTAAGGATTGGTAAACCTCTAACATTTTGATTCTTACTTATTCTAACTAGATTTTCAAAGTTTATGTGTCCTAATCTTTTATGCCATAACCAAATTTCTTCAATTTGGCTCATTAAACACATACCTTGATTATTGTCATTGCTTGATGTGTCAAGAAGATTGTACACATTTCCTTTTGTCCTCCTTCTAGCTGCAATGGCCTTTCCAAGCTTGTTCTTAATCTCACATCCCTGCGAAGTGAAAAGAACATGATAACCACTATCACAGATTTGACTAACATTTAAAAGATTGTGCTTGAGACCTTCCACATAGTACACATTATAGATAGGAGTGTCTTCATTCAGAAGAAGTGAACCTCTACCTTTAATTTGAATACCAGAGTTATCACCAAACTTAACAAATCCACCTACATAATCTTCAAGATTTATAAACTTATCCTTGTCGCCAGTCATATGGTTAGAACATCCACTGTCCAAGACCCATAAGTCCTTTTTCTTGGAATGAAAAGCTGTTTGAACTAACATAGTTTGCTTAGTGTTGTTGACAGTCTTAGGTTTCCAAACCTTTTTAATTTTCTGCTGTTTAGATTGCAGATCAGTTCTGCACTGTTTGATAGAATGTCCCAAAGCATTGCATTTAAAACATCTGATTTGTCTAACAAAACCATAGTGTTGCCTAAGACCAAACCTGGGTATTCTAGAATTCATAAGCCATCAAGTGCTCACCTTATGCCCAAATTTGTTGCAGAAAAAACAATAACCATAGAAGAAAGGATTGACTCTGTATGAAGATCTATTACCTCTTAAAGACTGAACATGATCCTTACAAAATTCTGAGTGATTTGAACCTGAACCTTTGACTTCAAAAGAGGGGTTTTGTTTTGCATGGTCAATTGAGCATTCACCCTTTTCAAAACCAACACCATTTTTATCTTTGTACATCTTCTGCTTGCTGAGCATCTCATTTAGTTTTAGAGTGCTTTCATATTTTTCAATTTCCTTCCTAAGACAGACTACTTCTTGTTCTATTTTTTGAATTTCTTGATCTTTGCAGCTTACAGTCTCTCGAAGATAGTCTTCAACTCTTTTAGCTTCTTCAAGCTGAGTTTTCAGAGAGACCATTTCTTGATCTGGTTTATGTTCTTGAGTAAGAACTTGTTTTTTGAGTTTTCCAATCTCTTGTAAAGCACATTTCAGCTCACTTTCAAGATCTACTTCACCTTCTTCAATGTCAATGGTGTTTGTATCATTTTGCTGAGTAATTTCAGCCATGAACAAGGTTTCATCTTCTTCAGTTGATGAATCTTCAGACTCAATATCAGATTCATCCTTACTAAATAGAATTTTCTTATTTTTGAAATAGAAGTTTTGATTAGGTTTGAAGGCCTTCTTCATAGGCTTTTTTTTAGTTGTCTCGTTGTCACAGATTTGATCATAGGGACACTTTGTAGCAAAGTGACCTATTTTTCCATAGTTAAAACATTTAAAGGGAAGTTTTCCCTTATATTTTCCTGATCCCTTTTTAAATCTTCTAACAAAATGGGATTCTTTAGAATCAGACAACTCTGATTCACTGACTTCGACTTTTTCTTTCTTTTCAATGTTAAAGGCAGTTTCTTTTCCTGTTAAATTGTTTTTGCTAGTTCTCATTTCATAGGCAGTAAGTATTCCTTGTAGGCTGTCTAAGGTAAGCTTATCAAAGTGTTTCTTTTCTTCTAGGGCTAAAACCTTAGATTCAAATTTGGATGGTAAGGTTCTAACAACCTTTGTGACCACATCAAATTCATTAACCTCTTGACCTAGATCTTTCATTGAATTGACAACTTCATTAACTCTTAGGAAATATTCAGCCACTTTTTCATCATCCTTCATTTTCAACTCCTCAAACTAATGTTTGAGTGTAATGATTTTTGACAGTTTGACTTTCTCATTCCCTTGATATATAGTTTCAAGTTTTTCCCAGATTCCATGACCAGATTTGCAATGCATGACTTTAATGAACACATCTTTAGTTAACCCACACAAGATGGCATGCTTAGTTCTACCATTTGTTTCATACCTCTTTTTTTCAGCAGCATTAGTGGGAATAGATTCTGGTACATTGTAATCATTTAAAACAATGCTCCAAACATCAACATCAAAAGAAACAAGAAAAGCTTCCATTCTAATTCTCCAGAACACATAATTAGTTCCATCAAATAACGGAGCTCTAGATATAGAGGCACCGTCTTGAGAATGTGCCATTAAAAACAAACTCCAAGACCAAGATCAATCCAAGATGATTAAAACCTATTAGAGGACCCTACGCTCTGATACCAATTGTTGGAGTTAAAATGACACTGAGAGGGGGGGGGGTGAATCAGTGTCTTAACAGATTTAACCAATTTTCACTATTTCAAAAAACCATAGCACAGATCTGATCTCAATATACTCTGATTAATGCATTCATGAGTTGAATGTAATCATTCATAAACAAAATTGAGAAAATTAATAACCATATAGTGAACTAAAATAACAACAACACAGTTAAGCAGAGAGAACTCAAAAGAACAAGGAGACTCAAGATTTTACCAAGTGGAAAACCCTCCTAGGGTATAAAAATCACTCCCGAAATGCCTTCTAGGCTTAATCTTTTAAACAAAAGTTCACAATGCCTTATAGGCTGATTTTTGAGCACCCACTCAAGGAGCACTAGCCCATCGTTTTGAGACACCCATCTCAAGGAGTACCAACCCCTCAAATTATGTTTTGAACAATAATAATGACTCAGAGGATTTCTCTGTTTTCAGTTAAGCACATATCTCTCTGTTTTATTGTAGAGTTCATTCATACATTTCCATACAGACAAGGAATGATACTCTCAGAATTACAACCAACAACCCTTATATTTTACAACACTGACATTTATATACATTTCAAGTATGTCAGTCAATAATAAGGTCTTGCGATTTTCACCAGAATTTGAAACTCACATGCTAATTTTAGCTGAAAAATGACAGTCTGTAGATGATGGAAAAAATCAAGAGTAATGCTTATCCAGAGAGCTGCAAATCATCCATTATTTCAAAAACACAACGGCTCAAAGAGGAAACTCAATTATGAATATGTTGCCATGTAACGGTTCTGAGATTCGATGCAATCAATGATGTCAGCCTGCAACTATATTTAGAAATTTCCATGATGGCCACAAAGATTGAGACATCCAAATAGTTTTGTGGAAGGAAATTAAAACGTTGATCATTCCTTTTAGTTATTGCTTTCGCCATAACCCATCAAAGTTGGGGAGAAGACATAACGACTACATTATGTCATGCCGAGAGCTCATATGTTTTGTTCTTTCCAATCGCTGAGACATCAGAATCTTTCTCACTGAGATGCCCTTTTGTTTCATTCACTGTCACTATAGCCTTTTCCTCATTTGCTTTCACCGTGACCCAGCAATGTTGGGAAGACCACTCGCAGACCACATGATGTTTTACCGAAAGCCCTCTTATGTGTCGCTGTAACCATCAACCATCGGGGAGACGTTTTGTAGATAAGAATTTATTTTGCTGAAAGTCATCCTTTCACCCCGTGTCACTGAGACAATACAAAGTCGGGGAGATGCTATATAGAATGCTCTATGTTTCACCGGTACTCCTATCCATCTCGTGTATCGTTGTAACTTCAAACAATCGGGGATACATCTTGTAGAGCATCCTATGTCTTACCGAAAGCTCACGTGATCATTCTTGTCGCCATGACATATCGCTTTCGGGGAGACTTCATATAGATAACTTTGTTATACTGAAAAGAACCTATCATCTTGTGTGTTGCTGAGACAAGTTAGAACTTATGCCGACAAAAACCTTTTGTGTTCCATCGGCGAGACCCGAGGTCACTCGCCGAGACCTCTCGCCGAAAACCCTAGCTCTTACCGAAATGTCTACCTTTATGTTTTCGGTAGGTGTAACAAATCGAATTCGCCAAGACCTTTCTTCGAAGCACATGAGTCATACCAAAATTTTCCCGTTGTATTATGTATCACGAAGACATATGTCGATGAAGGATTACTTACACCGAAGAACCACCTCAAGTATTAGTCGGTGAGACCTATTGAAATCGCTAAGACCTCAGCCCGACGGCCAAACTCATGCCGATATGCCTATCCAAATGCGGGTTGGTAAGACATGACGTATTCGATGAAACATTACACTGAAGACAATTTCCTTTGCCGATATTCCCTTTCCACTGTCCCCAAGACCACGATCAATGTCATGCTGATATGTTCTTTTTTGTGTCGGTCGGCAAGACACAAAGCACTCGATGAAACAACATGTCAAAGACCAAACTCCTGCCGATATGTTTATTTTCCTTCGATCAGTGAGACAATGAGTATGTTATGCTGAAAGATACTCAAAGGTGAATTTTTACATCAAGGACAAACCAAACAGATCACAACTGAGAACCAACAATGAGGACAAGCCAAAGTAACATTGAAAGGAGCTACCCCTTCCACATCCAAATCAATTGCTAACCCTGCAACTCAATATAACATAGTGGATCAGTTGCAGAGGATATCTGCACAAATATCCATATTAGAACTTCTCAAGATTTCTCCTGCTCACAAGGAAATCTTGGAACAAGCTCTAATTGCTAACACGATACCCAACAATCTAGAAGTTTGTCAATTCTAGACTATGGTGGGACATTTGACCGCACCACATTGCTTATCCTTTTTTGAACATGATGATGTATCCATCAATCATCCCCACAACACTGCTCTACACATTGAGGTCTTAATTCACAAGCATTGTGTTAAACGTGCCCTAATAGATGGAGGAGCTGGCCTGAATATCTATACTTTGAAACTTGTTTGTGCACTAGGCTATTCAAGAAATGCTATTGATCCTAGGAGGAAAATCATAATAAAAGCATATGATGATGAGGAGAGATCTTCACAAGGGCTAATAGTGCTACCCATTCAAGTGGGACTAGCTTCCAGGGAAATAGTATGCTAGGTACTAGACAAAGAGCTAACCTATAACATACTCTTTGGAAGACCCTGGATTCACGAAATGCAAGCAGTGCCATCCACATATCACCAGTGTTTGAAGTTCCCATTCAATGGGCAAGAAGTCACTATTGTAGCTGATTCAAACAACCCCCAATATTGTAACATGCTCAAGACAACCCAAGATACTTTTGTACCACACAATAGGGAAGCTCCAACTCAAGGTTTATCAAATAATGGGAACTAAATGCCTTGTCCAAGTGGGTTGAAGAAAAGGACCAATCAAAGGATAAGTATATCGGTGATACCAATCTCTCAAGTAAAGAAATTACATCAAATCCTACTTCACAAAATTAGGAAAGTCAACTTGAATCCTCATCAAAAAAAATTTCCAAGATCCAATTGAAAGACAAAGGTATGGGGGAATACTCATTTCAAAAATCCTTATGCTTGTCATAACTATCATCTTCTCCAATGTCTTATGGACAACCATCGACATCAAGACAACAATCATCACAACCCACCACACTATTTGATGGAACCTTTGTAAGAGCTGACACATTAGTAGATGAGTCAAATGACAAGGAGGTTTTGAACTAGTTGTACAAAGAAGAAGAATCACCACAAGCATCCACTTCAAGTGCACAAGCAGAGTAGTATGGGAAAGGGAAGACAATCATGGAAAATATAGGATATGAGGGAAAAGGTCCTATCGGTAAAAGGAAAGAAGGCATCATAGAACCAATCCTAGAACCTGTCACCATGCAAGCCAAAGATAAAAAGGACTAGGGTATAGAGAAGAATCCAAAGAAGAAATCAAACAACAAGTTATTGAAAGAATCCTACAACTACAAGCTAGTGACACTCATGAGACTGATTCAAATGAGTATGAGTGGGATTTGTTATCTAAAGAGTCTTGTCATGATAAGGAAATTGATTTAGTCCAAAAGTATACACTGATACATGAGGAGGGTTAAAGTTCAGGTCATAGACCACTTGAAATAGGATCACTACACATTGATGATTCTAGTGAAGATGATCAGAATCAGAGTGAAACAGATAATTCAGAGGAGAGTTACATTATAGACATCAATTTTTCTATTGGACAATTTGAAAACATCACCATTGGGACTCTTACTACATCTGACTTTAGCCAATCCAATGACTCCTTACCCTTGGTACATCCTGAACTAATAGATTGGGAACAAACTGAGCCATCTGATATCCCTCTCTTTTCAAATGACAAAGCCATTGTCAATTTCCTCTGTCCCACCAATCCCGAAGCAGATTCCACCATTGAATCTTGTAACAAAGCAAGGAATAGATCTGATGATGAAAGCTATTCAATGGCAGTATCAAATCTAGAAAAAACAAAGAGCATATCCAATAGTGAAAACCTCTTTGAGGTACTGAAGGATGACAATTTTGACACACTCCCCGAGCACTTTTAGGAACGATCTAAAATATTGATTGAAACCACCCAGTCTATCAATATTGGCAATGAGGAAACAATGAAGATTGTCCATCTAGCATAATCCTTGAAAAAACAAGAAAAACTAGACCTCATCAAATCCTTTACAGAAAAGAAAATTAACTTTGCTTGGTCTTATGTCGACATGCCAGGGATTGATCCATAACTCATCATGCATCACCTATCACTACCAGCAGGAATAAAACCAATGAAGAAAAAGTTAAGGAAAATGTATGCCCACATTTCCCTCTTGATCAAAGCCGAACTGAAGAAATTATTAGATGTAGGATTTATCAGGCCTATTGACTATGCAGAGTGGATTTCTAATATCATACCTATTTCCAAACCAGACAAAAGCATCAGAATCTACACAGATTTTAGGGATCTCAATAAAGCTTTCCCCAAAGATGATTTTCCTCTACCCAACATTGATATCATCGTAGAATTGACTGTTGGACATGAAATGATCTCCCTCATGGATGGTTTCTTAGGATATAATCAAATCAAAATTGCTCTTGAAGATCAACATAAAACTGCCTTTACATGTCCTTGGGCACTTTTTGCTGGAATGTCATGCCATTCGAATTGAAGAATGCTGGAGCCACATATTAGAGAGCCATGACCACCATATTTCATGACATGATGCACACTTTTATGGAAGACTATGTAGATGATCTGTTGGAAAAATGCTACACCAGAGAAGGAAACCTAGAGATCTTAGATAAGATTTTCACTAGACTGGAAAAGTTTAATATGAGACTAAATCCCAAGAAGTGTGTATTTGGTGTAACATCAGCTAAACTTTTGGGATATATTGTGTCGGCTAAAGGAATTCAAGTAGACCCTGCAAAGGTCAAAGCTATCATGGAGATGCCTCCTCCTAAAAACATCAACCAACTCAGATCCTTGCAAGGAAGATTTCAATCTATCAGAAGATTTATTGCACAACTGGTAGATAAGACACATCCTTTCAACCACTTGCTCCACAAGAATGTATATTTTTGATGGGATGAAAAATGTGAAGGAGCCTTCAATCAATTGAAACAATATCTGACGAGTCCACTTGTCTTGATACCACCATCAGAAGGAAAGCCACTTTTATTGTACATAGCGACAACTAAAATATCATTGGGAGCCTTATTAGCACAAGAGGATTCAATAGGAAAAGAAAGGGGAATATATTACATCAAAAAAAACTTAAATGGCTATGAGATCAATTACACTTTCATTGAAAAGGCTTGTCTGGCAGTAGTGTTTTCCACCCAACAATTGTGACACTACATGCTCACCCATACCATTAAGTTAATAACCAAGATAGATCCACTGAAATACCTTCTAAGCAAAGCTAATCTCACTGGAAGACTAGCCAAGTGGGTCACGATGCTAAGTGAATTTGACATCCAATATGTTGATAGGAAGGCAATCAAAGGACAATAAATTACATATCAGTTAGTTGAAGCACCATTACAAGACAATCATCCCATGCACATTGAGTTTCCAGATGCTGATGTCCTAACAGTATCCAAAAAATAATGGTTCTTGTACTTTGATGGTTCTTATACACAACATGGATCAGGAGCTGGAATCTTATTTATCTCGCCACATGGACACACTATTCCTAAGTCTTATAGACTAATGTTCCCTTGCACCAACAACACAATTGAATATGAAGTCTTGATCATTGAAATCAAAGTAGTAGTTGAATGGAAGATCACAAGCTGCATGTCTACGGGGATTCACAATTAATCATTAATCAGGTAAACGATGACTATCAAACAAAAGATGACAAGATGATGCCTTACAAAATAATGGTTGATGACTTCAAAAAGTATTTTGTAGAAATTATATTTGAGAAAATTCCTTGAAATGACAATAAAGCCGCCGATGCCATGGATACCATTGCTTCTCTCTTGCAGATTCCAGAGAAACATGCCCATTACGAGTTCATGGTGGAAGAACTATTCAACCCATCTTATGACAACCTTGAGTCCCAAGTTATCTACCACCTAGTTGAGGCTAACAATTCCCTCTACAGGAAAATCTATGCATACCTAAAAGATAACACCCTTCCTACTGACCTATCTTGCAATAAAAAATGAAACTTCATCTGCCAAACTACCTGACACGCTCTTATTGCAGATGTTCTTTATCGATGAGGTCTTGATGGAACTCTCCTCCAATGTCTGGAACACAATGAATCTGAAGTGGCTTGACGAGAAGTACATGAAAGTGTTTGCGGTACTCATTCATGTGGTGTAACTCTAGCTAAGAAAATCCTCCGTTTGGGATATTACTGGCCGACTATGGAGAAGGATTCTTTTCAATTTGTCAAGAAATGCCAAAAGTGCCAGATTCATGGAAATCTCATCCATGCACCAGCACAAGAACTTCATCCTTTTGCATCAACATGGCCCTTTTGTCAGTGGGGATTGGATCTCATAGGAAAAATACACCCATCTTCATCCAATGGACACAAGTTTATCATTATAGCCATGGAGTACTTTACAAAGTGGATTGAAGCGGTTCCCCTAACCACCATCACACGAAAAAAAATATCATCTTTCATCTTGAACTACATCATTTTTCAGTATGGCATCCCTCAGTCCATCTTCACTGACAATGGATGACCTTTCAAAAATCAAGACATTGAAGAACTTTGTGAGAAATTTCTTATCTAACATCAGTTTTCTACACCCTATTATCTTCAAGGCAATGGCCAAGCTAAGGCCTCAAACAAGACTATCTTGAAGATCCTGAAGAAAACCATCAATGATGCTGGAAAAGATGGCATATTCAATTGATCACTACCTTGTGGGCTTATAGAACCAGTATCCAAACCCTGACAAGAGCTACACCCTATGCTCTAGTCTATGGCTTAGAGGCTATCCTACCTATTGAGGTTGAAATACCATCACTTCAGGTGTCGTTGAAAGGGATCATTTCAGATGAGGATCATAGGGTGTCTAGGTTGCAAGAATTATAACTTTTGGATGAACACCGTCAACATGCAGTGGATCACCTAAAGGAATATCATCAAAGGATATCCAAAAGCTACAACCATAGAGTCAAGCCTAGAACATTTCAAGTTGGCAATCTGGTATTGAAAGAGTATCCCTGAAATCAACAACATCAAGAAAAGAAGGGAAAATTTGAACCAAACTGGCTTGGTCCCTTTGTTTGTTGCAGCCTTTGGATTAGGAGCATATCATTTGTCTACACTAGAAGGGGATTTTTTTGATGAACCCATCAATAGCTTGCATCTCAAAAAATTTCTACACTTGAATCATCTAGTGCATCAAAAAAGGTCCTAAAAAATACCAAAAACATCAAAAAATGTCTTGAAAAAATAGTTGCCTTGATGAAAACCTAGCAAACAGGAATCTTGGTAATGACCAAAAAAATCATAAAAAGAGAAAAATACAAAAAAAAAAAGGGTTCAAAAAAATCAAAAAAATCATAAAATCTGAAAAAGTGCAATAAAAACAAGTAGTGAAAACTTGGCAATAGGCGCTATTTGTGATGTGTTAGCTTTTCCATCTATTTGAGCATGTCGAATATTCACTTTCACCATCCACTTATATTACCCATCTGCCTATGCTTTGAAAGGGAACCATGTACATATCTTGGCATCGCGGTCATGTTTCACCATAGACTGGGGCAAAAATCCTAAACCGATTGGGGGAAACAAGCTTTGAGCTTGAACCAACAGACAAACAACAAGAAGACAAACACAACCAAAAAAATGATCATAATGCAACCCAACATTGAACATCGATCACCCTTAGAAATGCATCAAACATTCATATCAAAATCCAAAAATAGGTCAAAAGTCAGTGAAAAAGTCAAAAACATAGTCGTTAGTTGAACTACGTTGTCTTTGAGCTTAAACGTAGGAAAGGATAATCTTTGATTAGCCCTCAAGACACCCTAGGTCAAGTCCTTTAGTGGTCCATTGTAATTAATTGTCATCTCTCGTTTGTTCATATCTTAGTCCTGTAAATTGGTTGAGTCAGTCGAACTATGTTGTCTCTGCGTGTACAACGTAGGCAAGGCTAATCTTTGATCAGCCCCCGAGGCCCCTAAGATAGGTCTTTAGGTTATGTTCTTGGTCAAAATCTCAGAAAACACCTAAAAATTAGAAAATCTGAAAATTCCCAAAAACATTAGAAAATCAACAGAATGATGCTCTTTCAAATCATGGGTTTATCACGTTAAACACAAATGCTCAATTGTTATATTTTGATTTTTGTTATCATATCTTTGGAACCCCTTGATGATGTATTGAACTAGAGGAGCAAGGAATAAATATGATTTTTCTTTGTCTGTTGTCTGTGAGTTTATCATTATTACTATGCAAATTGTCGCGAGACATGCGCTACAAAGTATCACCGATGACATTCCGAATTTGCATAGGAAAAAGATTAACTCTTGTCTGTTTACACAAGCAATGCTTAGGTCACCTCGGTTTAATTATACTTAGATGCTTGTGTTAACTTGAAATTTTAAAACATCATGGAAGTAGTACTCAGGTCATCTTGGTCTAAATTATGCCATCGATGCTTGTACTCACTTTCAACATTTTAAAGGCCCAATGATGATAAAAATCATGAAAAATTGGTTAATATAAATGACAAATTTTGAAATACGAGATTTGTGTAGTTAAGTTAGATTGCATTCATGTTAGCATTGCATGTGTATTTATGGAATTTTTCAAAGTTGAAACAATTTCACAATGGTGTCATCTCTATTATTTATGGATTGAGTACACTAGACATTAACAAAAAACACATCATTCTCATTTAGTGGGGCATTAGTTGCATCATCATTTGCATATCTTAGAAAAAATTCTCACATCATTTACATTCATACATTCCATCATAATATTTGCATCATAAAATACAAAAAAATAACAAATACATACATTGCATATCATTTCCAAAATCAAAATCATGTCATCCACTACGCTTGAATAAGTGAGTCTCTTCATATTTTCAAGAAATTTGGGAAATATGTTAGAGTTATGATGCTTAAAAGATCAATCTACTATAGTCTTCCCACTACTTTTGGAAGTTGGACATACTCACTCATTTAAGCTTAAGGCCATGAACATTTGAAGTCATGCACATTCAATCATTTGCATCACATAATCATCACATGGAACATCTTACATCATTTAATCCATGAATCATCATTGCATACATCACAAATATAAACATCACATAAGCATCATCATTGCATAGTCATCATAATCAGCGTATCATCATCATATAGAACATTACATAAACATCAACACAAAAATATGCATCATCATTAACGAAAATAAACATAAAATGCATCACATTTCATTAGGATAGTAAAATCCATCGCATACATCATATAGGAATCATTCATAAACCATCATAGACTCATAACACATCGCATTGCATCATCACAACATTGCATATTATAATCATCACAGGGAAATCAAATGCATCATAGACTTTTATCATCATATCAACATTTGGATCATAACCATTGCTGCATATCATATACCATCAAAAATATCATAATGTCCAAAGTGTACAAGGATATCCAAAAGTAGGATGAGATACATCAAAATCTAAAAGGCACTGTATCATGGAAAATACATCCTCAATCTCACAAAAGGTGTATACACAATGTCCAAGGAACATCACAATATGCTATGTCGAGCTCCCACCCGACGCTGCTAGTCTCACGAAACTAGTACCTTCTCTACCTGACATACCTGCACCCGGATCTCTCTTGTCTCCAGGAAATGGCTATGTGACACCCATGCTAATAGTACGAGAATGAGATCTACTAGAATGAGACTATACAAAACTCTCTCGTCGCTTAGGAGGAACCAACTCATGATATTTACCTCTATAAAACTGCAACTCTTGAGAAATGTGCCGAATCTCTCTGAAGAAATCCACTGTGCCTAAAAATGGTGCCGACTACTGTATCCTCTTGGCAATGGCCTCAGCCTGCTCTATCTGATGTCTAAAGGCATCCCTCTCTGAAGTGAGTATAATCACTTGTGCCTGCAACTGTTGTATCTGCTACTTGTTTGTCCCTCTATCAATCATCAAAATCTCAACCTGTGCCCGACACTGCACTAACTAATCTTGAAGTGTCTCAATCTGAGCTCGAGCTTGCACTACCTCACTCTAAAAAGAATGAACCTCTGCTTGTAAAGCCACTATCTGTGATGACTACTGATGAGAGGGGATCCCAATCTGAATCCTAGGAATCACCGCCTAAGGTATGGTAACACTCCTCCTGTGCCTTAGAACTACAAAATCAAGTGGATGACTATCATCTGCCTCTAATAACCCTACCTCATCATCACTCTCACCACCACCACCCTCACCCCTGCAACCACCCCCTGCACCACCATCACCCCCACACCCACCATCCCCACCATCATCACCACCCTCGTCATCCCCTCCCTCTCCATCAATTGGCGGTACTGGCTCCTTTGGATGAGTAAATCTCAGAAAGGGATGAGTGTGGAAATACTATGAATAATCCTCTATCATCTCGACATCTGTAATATACGGAACACAATCCCTTAAACTTGGTGTCAAGGTATAGTACTCCGTACAAGCTGCCTCATAAGATACACATGACCCCAACTCTACAACATCCTGTTGTCGCTGCGCATAATGGGAAACTCCTAGGGGTATCCCCTGAACCCATCCAAATTGTCGACATACTTGCGAATACAAAAATCGCTCGAGCACAACATGTGTACGCCCAATAAGATAGCATGATAACAACATATACGACATCTCCAACTGATACTTTGGCCACTCCTCACAATCCAAGTATGGGCACCATGTAACAATCTCCAAATCATCTAATTCCCACCTCCAATAGGCCACTTTTACCATCTTATGCTGGACATGTGGACTGCTGTAAGCAAATACATACGGTCTCCCTGGTGGTTGCTGTCTCTCCCCCATGGGCTAAGTGATGGCTATGTGCTCCCATGCCCATATCTATAATAAGGTGACCCCGCATGACAAGCTCATCACTCCATAATACACCACCTCATGTAGATCCCAATATAAATGAGCTAACATGCATGAGCCCCATGCATATCTAGTACCATATAGGGTCATCCATGAGAACACTCGACCCCAACCTGCTGAAAATCCCTTTGATCTATGATCAGGACAAAGGAACCCACTGATGAAGCTAGAAAGTACACACAGAAGTGGATCATATCTGCTAACCATCTCTAACCAAGGAACCCATCAACCGACTATGTGATCATCTCACGAAATCCTTCATAGTGTAGTTGTCCCACCTTGCTCTGTCTTATCATACACCACTATCTCTCCCATCACTGGGATTCGAAGGATGTGGTACACATCCTCTGGGGTCACTGTCATCTCCCTCGTGGCTAAGTGAAAGGTGTTGTGGTCACTATGTCACCTCTCCATCAATGCTATCAACAAACCTCTGTTAATTCTATACTGTGGAATATCTAACAAAGAAGTTAGTCCACATCG
>VDFB02082697.1:0-11177 GCA_007258455.2 Sequoia sempervirens
TTATCACTAGGCATTTTTGGCTTCATACCCATTGCTATATGGGAAACTATAGTATATCTTCTTAATTTTATGAAAAAATTTGAGTAGCATTGTGTCACACTAAATATTAAAGAGAAATAGAGAAATTGTAAAAGAGGTATTAAAATAACACTAATGTAGCTTGGAGTCTCCATTAAGTGTGTGTTTGTATATATATATAAGAAGGCTATTTTGACAATGTGATTTAATCAATATAGTTTCCCACACATTTTGTAGTAGATCAATCTTAAAACTGTTGAGCCTGCTATCAAAAGGAACAATTAGAAGAGGCTAGGTCACATGAATAATAAATTAATCATTTATGCAAAAATACCCATATAGACATACAGATATATATATATATGCATGTAAACATATAGACATATATATACATGTATGCATATATACATATATATACGTGTATATATAAATGTCTACATAACCACAAATGCATTAACCATTGGGCCAACAAGTACTTACCATTCACCTTCTACCTTTTGAGGAGACCACGTCCACCAACACCAACCCACATATTTGCAAATGTTCTTGTCAAACACTTACCATTCACCTTGCCTATTACAATGACAACATTCTTGACCACCGCTAGCCCACGTAATAGCCAACGCCCATGTTGCCACAAATTTTTTTTCCCTCCCTTAACTACCCCCAAGATTCTATAGGATGGAGCAGAACGTAATGATTTTAACAATTGTCTCCTGCTAAAGCAAGACCGCACTTTCTATTTACACAATGCATCTTAATCAATATAAAACCCTCAAACCTGCTATCAATAGGAACAATAAGCATTGAATGAAAGTCATGAACAATAAATAATGTGTTATCAAACCAACGCCATAATGACTCTCCCAACAATGCAACTTAATCAATATACTTTCTCGCACATTTCGCATTGCATCAATGTTAAACCCCTTCACCCTGCTATCAAAAGCAACAATAAATAGAGCACCAAAGACATGAACAATAAATTAATCATTTATGCAAAAATACCCATGTGAAACATGCACATATATATATATATACATGTAAACATATGGACATATATATGCATATATACATGTACAGATATTCATGCATAAATACATGTAAAAATATACATACAAATATGTGGACATATGCATACATATATACATGTAAACATATACATACATATACATACATAGCTATATATAGATAAAATTAGTTTTCCCTGTGTTATATAGTAAATGTCTTTTCATAGATATTCTATCATTTTGGTATTTTCCTATAATATTGACTGTCGAATAATGTTGCTTGGATTATGCATTGGAAAGTGAACTATTATATAGATTGGTCCAGGTATGATATAATTTTATCTCTCTCCTACCTTTATATTTATTAGCATCAGAAGCATATCTATATTTTTTTTTCTGTTAAACAAGTGCAATCAAGGAAAATGCACATCATCACAACACATGGATGGAATGATTAGGGAAAATATATTTTCAAGTATTTCAAAAGATCATTGCATGTGTAATTCCATTTCTATATATATGTATGTATGTTTTGCTAATAGTTCTCTTACAATTTTCCCATTTACTCTATAATACTCAATGGAAGATAATGCAGCTCCTATTATACAATTCCTCTATTTGTTAGCAGACTACAAAAAAGGTAGGCATCAAAGTAAAATGAAAAGCATGGAAACTAAATGAATCTACAAATGTCTATAGGAAAAGGGAAGAATAAATTGTGTGGAGATTAACAATCTACAGTGTCCTCTTTGCTAGGATTTGAAGTGAAAACAATTAGAGGGATTTGAGGGGGCTAATTGTACAAAATGTGTATGACACCAAAGTTGCACAGAGTGTAGATATGTATCTACATATTTATATATGTATATGTGTATATATGTATGTATGTACGCGTATGTATGTATGTATGTATGTATATATATATATATATATATATATATATATATATATATATATATATATATATATATGTATGTATATATATGTGTGTGTATGTATGTGTATATATATATGTATATGTATATGTGTGCATATATGTATATGTCGATGTATATGTGCATATATGTGTGTGTGTGTGTATGTGTATATGTATGGATGCATGTGTGTGTTTATATATATATATATATGTATACATATATGACGTGGTTTGGTGGTTGTGGAAGTGTTCATTTTGATACACCGAAGGTGAATGGTAAGTGTTTGCTGCTGCGGGGGTTAATGCATTCGGTTGTTGTAGTCCAATGGGGCCCGATGAAGTATATGCAATATTGAATGTAGTAGTGTGGAAAATTATACTTTGATTGAGCTGCATATAAGAAACTCTTCATTATGGTGGTTTGCACCTTCTATTGTCCAATTGGAAAAACTTTTGTGAGGATAATATATTGACTAGGTTGCATTGTTGAAAGTGGCATTGTTGTGTTGGTTTCGTAGTAGAGCACTACCTCAGATGTGTGTTCCCTAGTGGTTTAATAGTAGATTGCAGCGACAATGGCTCTTTCGACAATGCAACTTAATCAATGTGCTTCCTTGCACATTATGCAGAAAATGCGATGTGCATAGGGTGGAGTTAAATATTATAGAGCAACACAAAAAATTTGGAATAGCTATTGTAGAACAAATCCTCTTGATGGTTTTGTTGATGAAAATCATGTTGGAAACTTCAAATAGATAAGAAACCCTCTACATATCCATATATATAATTCCTCCTATTTTAATTTGTTTGGTTCTTCACTATTTCCCTAATAGTCCTGTTAGAATATGTGTTTTTCTCTATAATATGTATATATGTATGTCTACATGTATATGTATGAACGTACATACATATATGTCTATATATATATATATGTCTATGGGAAAGTATACTGCAAAATGTGTGGGAAAATATATTGGCTGGGTTGGTTTGTTGAAATAGCCATTGTGGTGTTGGTTTGATAGCAGACTATTGTAAAATTCTTCAAATATAGAAGAGTTTCCTATAGTTGATAATGAGAATGTGGGGCTTGTCTCTTCAACAAAAGATATTCATAAATGTTGCTCATTGGTGAATAAGTATTGCATGAAAAATTATGGAACTAGAATTTACAATGTAGCTGTTACATAGAATGGTTGTGTTCTATTAACATGTTTCATGATATTCTTCTACCCTCATCTGTTTGACTATCAAAAAATTTCATGATATTATTTTCCACTCATCTATTTGAAGCTGCTTGTGGCAGATTATTTTATTGTTCTTGTAACAAGGATTGTTTTGTAATCTTTAAAATTTTGCAATCTTTAACGTGCTTAATTTGTTTGGATAGAAAATGTTATCATTCAGATATATTGTTTTATATATATATAAATACATGTACATGTGTGCATATGGATATATATCTACTTAATTGTGTTTTCCAAAATGTTTAAATAAAGGCAAAATTGAACCCATATATGTATTTAAGGATTTCTATTCTTCTTGTTCTATATTCCATTGTTTTTATTAAGAAAGATGAATGGGCAAGTAGCAATGTATACAAATGCTTTCATATAGGTGTTTATACAAATATAGGAAGAATATTGTATGCATTCTAAGTTCTCCACGAGTTGGTATTGAATGTTGGAATACATTAATATTTGATTTTATACTGTGGTATAGAGTTTTCAATGAGTCAACTATGGTTGGAAGATTCCTTGCCTTTAAAGGATTCTACAACTGCCTTTGTGGAGTCGGGGTTCATGGATGCGTCTCCAAAGACCCCAAAAATTGATTTGGTGTCAACTTGTACACTTGATGTTGTGGAGTTCAGCTTTGAAGATGCCATCCACTAACCTACAGAATTTGATTCCCTAACTTTTCCTTCCTCTTTCATTGTACCTGTTGCAAGCTTGCTCTTATTGTTTCCTGCCTCTCTTCTTGTTGCTGCTTGATTGGCATTTAGGTGTATACATATATCGCTCGCCCTAGTAGAGGATATAGATATGAAATTAGAGATGCATTGATCTTTTAGAGGATATAGATATGAATTTAGACATGCATTGATCGTTTTTAGCACATAATAATGTATCTCTTTGTAGCCTTTGTTTTCCTTGCTCATTTTATCGATTTGGTGTCATGATCTGCATTTTGCTTGATTGCACTTGTGTTTGTAGACTGCAGAGAAAGATATAACTTTGACTCCATTTTCAATTCATTCTATTAACGCCGATGATGTTGTTCCCTCTCTGGTCCTTCAAATTTTGTCCTTCAAAAAATTTGGCAGTCATGAAGGGTAGGTTGAGCGATACAAGGTTGTCTTGTCTGATGGCTACCATTTGCAAATAGGAACTCTACCTTCAAAATGCAATGATATGTTGTTTACAGGTGCCTTGAAAAGAGGGAACCTTGTATGTTTAAAAGATTATGTCTGTAGGAATATCCAAGATTCAAGGTGGGTTCCATTGTTTGTGGTCTATGCTAAATAATTCTCTCTTTTCTATTTTTGCCTCATATAATTTGTCCAATACATTGTTTTGCTTCTTTTCCAAGGCCTTAATCATATCCAAATTAGTTGTAATTATGATTGATTGTCAAATTATTGGGACCCCTAGGTATTTGTTCAAGCAGCAAGAAAAGAAAATGTTGGCACTTGACTCACCTTCCCCTTCTAAACGGGCCCCTAAATTTGGTTTGCAGGTGTCCCCTAAAAAAGAAAACAACCCTCCAAAGTTTAGCCCTATTAAATAGTTGAACATTTATCAAAATGTTTGGAGAGTGAAAGGGCGTGCAACACATATTAGGGAGATGCATCATTTTTAGAAACAAAGAGGTGAAGGGCAACTGTTTAGTTTTGACATTATAGATGTGGAAGGGACAAAAATATGTATTACTTGTTTTGATGATATTGTTGAATTGCATTATGGTCAAATTGAGGCAGGGTTTACTTATTTAATATCGAGGGGATTTGTTAAGGAAGCCAATAAAATATTCAATAAATTAAATAGTAATCTTTAGATTGTTTTGGATGAAAAATAAACAATAAAATGATCTAAAGATGACACTCCTATCCCAAAAATAAAAACTACTTTTGTGTTGGTTAGTGAAATAAGCAACTATAGTGATAACAACTTTGTTGTTATTATTGGCATTGCAGTGCATGTTGGGTACATTTCAACTATTCCTAGGAGAAACGTATCTAAAACAATTCAATGAACCATTAAACTATATGAAGTTGTCGCTTCTCGCATTGATGTTAATCTGTGGGGCATAGGCTGGCAAGAAAAAGGTGATACCTTGCACTAGATGTATCTTTTTGGTGAAATAGTGATTGTTGCTATCCATAGTGGCCATGTAGGATACTTTAATGGAAAATTTATCAATGCATCAACACGAATAGTCATTGAAGTGAGATGCGGTTGCGGATTTTTTTGCCAATGAGGGAGTTAAGAGTGACAAAATCCTCACGTGGCACAAAAAGACTGACCTCCACTTCGATGTTCAAGCTTTATTGGAGCTCGACGCGGTGAATGGAAAAGAGGCAGTGTCTTGTAATAATGAGGAAGGTAGGAATCATGAATAACAAAATTAGAAGATATAATGGGGCCGAGAGGATCCGACAGATAAATTATTTACTTTGGCATGCTTTGTGGGTCCTACGAAGCAAAAGAACTCTCTGGAATAGGTTTTCTGTCTGTAACAGTATTCGAACTAAGATCTCAAATATGGGCGGGGAACGGAAGAGGGTTGAACCTACCAGCTTCGAGTCACACACCAAGAACACCAAAGCGTGGAGTAAAATAAGAAGGGGTGGCTTACTTCCGTTCATTAAGAAACTCCATGGCCCTAAGGAGGAGATTACAGATTTCTTTGAGAAGAATTGGAATAATGGGGAGGTTCTCCTCTTTGGGAGGAAAGTTCAGATTGATGAAGCCTTGATTGCGGAGGTAACTGGCATTCCGATGGAAGAGCATAAATTTTTTAGAGACAGAAAATTCTTTGACGAAGCTATGGTGAGGTTCCATAAATCTGAGACGGAGAAGCAAAAACTTGTCAAGATGACGAATAGTTACTATGAAGTGGACACTATAAAAGCTTTATGGAGAAAAGTGCTAAGGGTTATCATGGAGTACATCACTCTCGACGACCGCTTCACTAGGGTTTATGGATACCACTTCGTGCTGCTCAATCACTTCTGACATAAGGTGTGTGTCTCTATCCCCTTCTTCTTGCTCTGTTCCCTGAGAAATAGCTTTTCTGATCACAGTAGAAGCCCTAAAAGATACCCGATTCTTCACACGGGTCTTTTAAGGTTTATTTATGAGCACTTTCAGAATATTCCTGCCCTTCCAAACCCTATAGCCCCTTTGGAGCTTGATGAAGATGATACTGAGCCTAGCATTTTTTATTCTAAAGCTTCCCCTGGCCGTGTCAAGAGCTCTTCACCTCCTCTTCCCCCCCTTCTGCCTCTGGCCGCTCCCCCCAGCCTTCTAGTACCTGCTCTATTTCTACCTCTAGCCATACTAACCCTAATGCCAAAGGGGCAGGCTCTAGCTCTCTGGTTAATAAGCTTGTCTCCTACCCTAATGACTCCCCTGTTGTTTCTGCTAAAGTGGTCAGGGTTAGTCTTGAGAACCCCCATGCCCCTCAGAATATTCAACAGGAGAATTATATCCCTCCTAGAGGTGCGGAGTCAGTGATTTTTGGGGTTAATTCTGAAAGTGACCCCCCTTTTGATTTCGTTGGAAATGCCAAAAATTGTTCTATGGACCATTTGAATTCTGCCAAATGGTTATTTCATGAAATAAGTGAGCTGAAAGCTAAAAACCTATCTCTTCATAGTAAGCTGGGGGAAATTGAAGCCAAAGTTGTAGGGCTAATTCAGCTCGAAGCGGAGAAGAATACCAATGTTAAGGATAACACACAAAAGGACAACACAGTTGAAAATGATATTGAAAAAATTAAAGGAACCATGAAAAAAATTGCTAATCAAAACTGTAGAATTGCAAGACATAACTCTGTCATCATCAAAGCCATGTCTGAAAGACTGGAGAAAACCCTGAAGAGAGCTCTGATTGTCGACCTTGATCAGGAGAAAGACCAGGATGAGGAAGCAGGGATCTCTAAACGAACCAGATCAAGCACGAAAAGAAAAACCCTAACCACCCCAAATATGACTTAGATCTTTATGGAGGGGGTTCAGGATATGGTGGACCTGGAAGAGGTTGCGGACGAGCTCCTAAAATCTATGAATTAGCTATGGCTGGGCCCAGCTTTGTCTATTTGCTGGCCATTTTATGGTTTTTTTTGTGGCTTTTTGTGGCTATCTGCTTAAACTAGTTTTTATCTTTCTGGCAGCCTTTTGTTTTTCGGACCTCTGTTTTGGTCTTTTCTTGTAATGTTACTCTACGGTTTCGGGTCCCTAAAAAACCCGTTTATCCCCCTTTTATCAAAAAATGAATAGTCATTGAAATTAACCCTTCTATTCCCGAGGAAAACACTCTTAGATCCAAGGGGCCAATTAAAGTAGACCAACTAGCTTCAACTTCTTATGCACCTTAGAGGTTGCATCCTTCAAATGATAGAGTTACTATTGCATTTATCTTAAACAATTTCCTTCGTTTGGGAGAAACTGTTGAAGCCATTGTCAAAGCAACCATTGAAATTGCAAAAAATGAGTCTTTTTGTTACCCTGTTTGCCCCTTGTTGGTTAATGGTAAAGAATGCAAAAGGAAATGCACATGCCCTCGTGTTGATGTTTGGTTTTGTGATCATTTCCAGATGGAAATTGAGGAATGCAACTATCGATATCTTTTGTAGTTAAAGCTGCAAGACCATTTAGGAAGCCTTTGGTGTGTTGCTTTTGATGAAGTTGCCACTAGTTTGTTGTAGATGCCAGCAAAAGAGCTCTATGCATTGCAAGATAGCTCTGAATCTACAACAGATCTTGTTGCTCTTATTAAAGTCCTTGTTTGTAAAGAATATATCTTCACTACTTTGATTAGAATAGAAACGTATAATTTAGAGGAACACTTGAAAACAATGATCACCAAAGCAACGAAAGTTGATTTTGAAGTAGAGTGTAAACTATTGCTTGCAGACATAATGAAAATATCCACTCCTGTTGCAGAAAAAGGCTCCACTAGCGAGCCTATCCTTTGACTGCTCTTTTGCACTTCTGATAATTTCTCATAGCTTTGACTTTTAAATGCTCAGTACGACATGCTAAGACTTTTTTTTAAGAAATATGGACAAAATTTATACCTATGTTTGCATCTACATATTTGCACGTTTATTTACTTGCCATTTTTTTTACTATACCATGGTGCATCGATTTTGTTGTGATTCTTGCTTTTGAATATTTCAAATCAGTTGGATGGTTATATGATATGTTTACATAGATTATAATATTAAATACAACTGAACAATTTATTCCCACATATATTTCAAATATTTTCTATATGAGTAATACTTGACAATATATTTTAATATATATTACATATTTAGTATATGTCTAATCATTGAGATTAAACTTTTTTATGTTACATTTAAAATCTGCATGAATCGTATAAGTTTTTTCATTATGCTATAATGAGGAGTGATAAATTATTTATTGCATTACTTTAATGACATTGTATTTTATTTAAAGTTTTTTTGAATGCTAATGACTCTTGGTTCTTCATTTGCATTCATATATAAATTTAATCAAATATATATGTGTGTGTGTGTGTGTGTGTGTGTGTGTGTGTGCGTGTGTTTCCAGGTCTAATGAATATCAAAAGTAGGACAAAGATAATCTTATGTCATGCCTGGACCAATCTATATAACAATTCTCTTCCAAATTCAATATTCAAGCTATTATAAAGACATTTACTATTTGAGAAAGGAAAGTGTGAAGAACCTATTAAAAAGACATTTTCTGTATAACAGCTACCTTCACAATTATAAATTTATGATTTCTTTGCAAAGATTATTCACTAATGAGGAACATTTAGGGAGATCCTCTATTTAAGAGGTAAGGTCCAAGCTATCAGTAAAAGCTGTCAAGAAGACAAGCAATAAACAAAGGGCAAGAAATATGTTTGTAGGTATATGTATATACATATGTATATTTATATGTATATGTACATGTATGTATATGTATATATATGTGTATGTGTATGTATATGTATATGTGTATGTATGTATATGTATATGTATATGTATATGTATGTGTATATCTATATGTATACTGTTGATGTATAGAATTTTTTGTTTGTATTCCTTTCACACATATATAGTCTTCTATATATTCCATTTTTTCCTTTGGTTGTATTGCTCGGTGGGTGCAGAATGGTCAAAACCTCCTATGCACTTCCACTGCTTCACTGATTGGATGTTCAACAAGTGTTGTGTTCTACAATCTTAACTATGTTGTAGATGTATTATTGGTGTAGTTATTTTTCCTATGTCTTTTCGGCCGTTTCATACACACCTAACCACAAATATATATTGTCATAATTTTGTTTTCTAAATTTATTATTTACTAGCTTTTGGGTTTAACAGTTCCCTTGTTGCAGGGCTAGAGATCCTTTAGTGCAAAGCAAAGTTGTACGCTTGCCCCTTTTCTTTCTGCATGGTTACATACATTCCAAAACACACCAAAATTAGGTATGTCTATATAGTTATTCCTATATATTGTATGCTTTCAAACAAAACGTTTGCTATTTCTTTCTTCTCTTCCTTTAAACAAAATTTTATGTATTCCATCGGTGGAATTCCATTTTCTATAGTTCTTTATGGGGCATTCTCTTTTCCTAAAAAAATTATTTGAGCCATAAGAGCTCTAAGAAATCGAATATATTTATTGGAAGATATAATTTTTTTAGCATGTTCACTATTCTAAGAAACTATGCAGTTTTCACTTCTTACACATATATATATTCAGCTCTAATAGAGGAATTGTATGAAAAGTATCACAGTAACACTTATTTGTTACTAAATATTATACACAAGAATTCAGTTCCCCTGTATTGAGTCAACCAGGTGCACCATTTCCAACCCACATAATTACCAAGGTACATGTCACCTCAAAAAAAAAAAAGCGCACAAGTTCTCACTAGCTGTGGCCTTCCCAAAATCAGAAAATCCAATTGACACACACAACAATGGCTATTTTGACAGTACGGCTTAATGAAAGTGTGCTTTCCCACATGGCAACATTCAATATAGCATTTACTTCCCCCTCTAGCCTTGTATGCTGACTAGAAGATGCATTTGTGCTTGTGCCAACAAACACTGTCAATTCACATTTTGCCCTCCCTACTAGGAAATTTACAACTGCTTTCTTCACCACGACACCGATATTGCCTTAATCAGAAATTCAAGCTACATTTCCTACAAGCAGATTTAATACTCAAATAGAGAATTCACAAAAGAGTTATTCCATAATGTTTGCAGTAGGTAAAATGAAAAACCATGCCCCATACAGTACTGTCCATAGTACATTTCTCCATGGGTTCATTTTGTTGGTGACTAGTTCATGGGTTCATGCTGATGATTGCGATGGTGATTACTCTGGCATTGGTAAACATGCCTATTTTGGTGATGCCTTTTTGAAGGCTTGCATGGCGGCTTCAAAAAATGGGTTGGTGCTACTTTTTTCCTTTTGCTTTTCTCCAGATAAAGGAATGATTGAAGATGTAACAGTTTGGGAAATCAACCCCAATGAAAATGAATTTTGAAATTAATGTGAAATGTAATTACATTTTGAGTCGGATGCTTTGTCACTCCTGTGTGTTATAAAAGGGATTTCATGGCTCAATGTTAGGGGTTCTATCGAAAAGTTTTGAGCACATCACGTCCTAGGTAGAAGTTGAGTATAGGAAGCAAAAGATAATACTGAATGCTTGATGAATTTGTTGGGAAACTATCTTGGGTAGAAGTTATATATGTCATAGTATTAAAGGGATTACATAGATTACTGATATTGGAACGAAATACAAATTCCAAATCATATACTCTCCTTTTTTACATTTTCACAAATCGTAAATTAAATTATCAAAGATTGTTTCATCTATCATCAATGGTTCAATTGAATGCATGGCTTGTTTTCTTTGCTTTAACCCAAAGAGTTAAATAAAATGCTTGGGAAAAGTCATGGGTAGGTGAGAATTTACAAGGACTTGAAAAGAAGTGATGTTTTTGGATAACACAAG
>VDFB02082698.1:0-10970 GCA_007258455.2 Sequoia sempervirens
ATCCTTGCGCTTTCCGTGATTCACAGTGATCCCGAAGGTGATGTGCTTTGATCTTGGTTCATCCAAATAAAAAGTTCATGCAGGAGACCAGGAAGAAGTATGAAGACTCCACGCCCAAGCAAAGAAACATGAAGAAGCTTCCTGTTCTCCAGTGTTAGACATTTCCGGTGCATCCCATTATGCATCTTGTAAATATTTCTCGACATTTTCGAATGTCTTATTGTAAATTGTAATTACACCAAGTCCAAAGATGTAATATTTTGAAAACAAATTACACTTTGACTTTGGTCAAAGTTAGGTGAGATCTCCTAAAATCACTCACCTAACTTTCCTTAATTTTCTCAATCTCTTTCCTAATTTTGCTCATCCCTCTTTCTATATAATGTGAGGGATTTTCATTGTAAATGATCTTTTAGCCTTTTGCAACGAAGTGCTGCCCTTTTGTAAGCAAACTTGTGAAACTTTGCGTTCATACTTTGTGAATGAGATTCAATCAATAAAGAAAAGGATTGCAAGCCAAACTTTGCGTTGGATTCGATACTTTTGTAAGTTGATCTGATTTGGTAGTGATTAGTTCGAGGAATCTGAAAGACTCTAAGTAGTTGATGTAAACTTTGTGTTACATTCGTTATTTAGATTGCATTGTATTTCTTTTATCATTGGTTGAATGATCTATAAGACTTTGTGCTTGTAATCATCTTCATGCTCTTTGTGATACTTTTGTCGAAGATCTACAAGACTTTGTGCTTGTAATCATTCGTGCTCATTGATACTTTTGTTGGATGATCTACAAGACTTTGTGCTTGTAATCGTTCATGCTGTTCGAAGAATTGTTGCGTCTAAGAAGACATTGCGCTTCTAACGTAGCAAACGGTACGTCTATGCAGATCCAACACTGATAAAGCTACGGAACGAATTTGTGCCTTCGTAAGCTTTCCCTTTTTAATTTATTTGTTTGTTGTTAATTACTTCTGGTATCTCTACGCTTCGCTTTGACGAGATAGAGATATTGGCATTACTGCTAGTTGTTCGTTTCAGGTTATCAAGAATTCAGAACTTCCAACAAGTGAAGCATTGTAAACATCTTCTCTGAAAAAAGAGAGAAGGATGAATGTAACACACCCCCCCCACTCCGTGAATTTTGTGTACATTTTGTAATTATTTGTTTGATTTACTATCGCTTCTGTTAGCAGTAAGAAGGGCGCCTCCCCTTTCCGAGAGGAGAGATTCACATCTCACATAGCTGTGGCTGAAGTCCAAGTTGTGTAATCTATTGAAAGCTGATTACATAATTTTCACCCAACACGTTTGTTGGCCACTTATCTTGCAGGTATTCGAGAATTGAGTCTAGCAAGCTCATAGGTACTTGGTGAGATCTAATTGGTTCATTGAAAACAACCAACACCATATCCATTTCATAGTGAGTGACACTAATATAAACCACCAAATAAGGCCCTTGGTCATAACACTAAAGTGAATTCCCTGTCTGAAGTGTTCCCATAGCAGCACATGGCATGTCGCCAAGACAATGCTATATTGAAGAGAGTCTCACCATAGTCTCTTTGATGCGAGCAGAAAGGGCTGATGTGAAATGTAGATGAGACTCTCAAATGTCTAAGAGATGTATTCAAATGTCTTCTTGCCAGCCTAAATAATGATATGTCTAAGAGACTTGGACATGTTAAGGAGAAAATATAACATGTCTCACCGAAAAATTATATGGACCATTCAACATTTAGGAAACAAAAAACATCTCTCGGACATCAAGAGATTATCATAAAATAAATGATAGGTCACCTATAAAACAATGCGAACAAATGGCAATATCGAAAAGACAACGGCATATCGAGGAGAGAAGTAAGAAAGTCTCTTTGAAATTCAAGGAGCAAAATATCGACGAGACTTAGAAACATCAAACAGACATTGGACAAGGTCTCATCGACATCCTAACAAGGATATGTTGAGGGGACACAAGAGTATCGAGCAAACAGTATCAAAAGTCTCCCCAGCATCCTGGCACAAGTGTAAACACATGTTATCAATGAGACTAAGAGACATTGGAGAGAGGTGACCGCAGGTCTCCTCGATATGACAAAGTCACATAGAGATCATCAACAAGTAATATCACCGAAGGAAGAGATAAGGATATGTCGAAGAGACATAGGCTTGTCGACAAGAGATATCTACTAGTCTCATCAAAAAAAGGGGGACCATAAGGGAAGAAACTGAAATGTAAATATCGAAGAGACCCTTTAACATCAAAGAGAGAAATCTAAATGTATCTTAGACACTTCTCAAAAGATGGTCAAGGATATATCGAAGAGAGATATAGACGTTGTGATTAAAGTCTCTTCAAAAAAATATGAAATAGTTATCACTAGATTGATTTGATTGATGAAGTCATCGAAGAGACAATTGCTATTAATGTGCAAGTTGATAGGAACAGTGGTGCGAGCACCATTTATGAACTAGAGTTGGCTTGAGCATGCTGAATTTTGATAAATACAACCTCTAAGGAATTGAAATTCACTGCGAATTGTGGCTAAGTATCCAGAGGACGAAGTTGGATGAAGGCGAGCAACTCAGAATTTCTGAAATTCATTCAAGTACATCTTGGCTCAGCTGAATGTAATTTTTTGAAGATAGCTTGAAGTACAACACAGTTAGGGTTAAAAGAGATAAAACCCCAAAGAAACCAAGAGCAAAGAGGCAAAAAATAGAAAGTAGGCCACTTAATCAAGACTTAATAGACCAGTGTCCCAGGTCTGGGCCAAAAGCAAGGAGAACAACTCAATTAAACCCAACATGTGAGACCCTATAGGGAAAGAACAAGAAATTGGGAGATGTGTGGACTTTGCACAAGGGTAATGACTTGTTCATCTATCACTATATGAAGTAAAAATATAGCCCAGTTTCAAACCCATGGAAAATTTGAATCTTGGAAAACTTGTGATTCCAAATGTTTTTGTGAACGTATAACTAATTAAAGCACTAGAAAATAATTATAATCCCAAAACGAGGGCAATTCACTTACATGATGGGTCACAGTTTATGATTATAACACAAGATTATATTTGTATGGTTTTCCAATTGGACACCTCCCTAAAGATGAAATTACGGATGAGAGACTTGTTGGAAGACTATCACTCTATGGATACAAGCTATAAGAGGTGGAAGCTACCTCTGCATAGGCCCAAAGGTCTAAGGAATCAACCTAGGAGATTTTCTAGTGATGAAAGGCCCCCATTCTCTGTAGATTTGTTTGAAGAATACTATCAATACATATACTATTCAGCTAGCCAAGTATTGGGAGTTGATGCCTAATGAGGTAAAAATAACCTCATCATAATAACATAATAAAGGCCTATTCAATATATGCAAAATTCCTATCCCCTGCCAATTAATTAAACTTTAGGAGAAATAATTGCTTGCCTTTTAAGGAGAAATTGTACAAACTTTATTTCTTATGATTTATTGAAGTATTTTGCCAATACATATTTAATGGGTTGTTTTAAGTATTTTTTAGGATAATAATTGGTCATCGAGTTGCAATTAGAAGCATTCAGCTAGCACGTGCTCCAGAACAAGTTGAAGGCGTGCACTGGAAACATGCTCCAGAACTTTAGGATGATGGACCGAAGATATAGTTGCTTTTAAGTCTCAATTTTTGTTATGTTTTTAAGTCAAAAAATTCATGGCTCGACTTGAGCCTCTTTAATACTTATGTAATGGATTTTAAAGACATAAAATTTGTTCATAAATCTGTTATAGAATTTTTCAATGGTTATCTGTACCATATGAAATATAGGATTTAGTTAGAAGTTTTCTATAAAAGATGTAATCTCTAGAAGCAAAATATAACACATGAAATAGTAATGTTATGCTATCAACTTGTTTTCTGAGTTTATGAATAAAGAGATTATTGTGTAAAAACTTCTAAGTTGTTGAGTTATGGATGAAAATTATGTTTAGTGGAAGAATTTTTGAATTAGTTGTGTATGTGATCTGAGAACGAACATAATAACCCGCGAGCTGGCCACTTGAGGGAAGATAGCTTAAATAGATAAGTACTTTCTTTTAAGTTGCTTTTATTGCATGGGTCATCATTCTGTAGGGAATTATTGGGTTTGTCATTATTGTGTCTGAAGTTCTGAAGCACTCATTGTCTTTCATTTCCGTAGTTTCTCGTTGTTAATTGTTAGAATCTTCAATGTTTAAAGAGGATGTTTTATGGATTGTTTACAAGTTTTTCCGCTTTCGTAGTTTACTAGCTCTTTAGTTTAATCATTTTTGTACTTTCTAGTTTAGTTATCATGCTTTCTAAGTTAGTTTTCCTATGCTTTTTAGTTTAAATATTTTTAGTTTTCTTTAGGATAAACTGCTTTACAACTTAATAGTTAGACGACCTTAGGTCAGAATTAACATTAGCTGCTCTAAAATAGTTAGAAAATCTAAGGGAGATAGTCAAGTCTTCTTCTATTGCAAACTACCTTGAACACTACACGGTCGACATATTGAATTTTATCTTCTAAAGTAATGGGACCTAATGACAGCCTATCACTTTTTGGTTCCGTTGTAATGGACTCGAGCTTCCTTGCTTGAGTGTTACTAGAAGATGCCTCAAATGCCTCTTTTTAGGCCAAAATACCATCTTTGGCTTCCTTTTCTGCATGGTTAGGAAAAGAGGCCCTCACAGACGATTTATACCAAAGACCCCCCCAAAATACATTCCAATCATACATAGGGAGGCCCAAGGCTCAAAAGACCACTCTGTTGAAGAACTACTTGAGCCTAACCCACTAGAGGCTTTCCACTATTTTCTTGAAGATTATCCAGTCGCACAACCTGTTGTCGAGGAAATTATCCTTGACGAACACATTCCTCTGAACATCATGGGAGATCGTAGGATTGAAGCTAACCAGAATGATGCCAATTGTAATAATGATCCTTCACCACCTCGAATGTTCACTTATCCTATTACTCTGGATGCATATGATGATAATACGATAAAAAACATTTCTCTAGCTTTCCTTCAAACCTTCTGTGGCTTGTCCTCGGAAGACCCAGACCAATTTCTTTTTGAATTCAAGGTCCTTTTTCAAACCTACGACTATAAAAATAATAACCAGAAACTAAAGTTGTTTCCTTCTACCTTGAAGGATTCAACCATGCCTTGGTTTATGGGACTAGGTGCTGGGAGTATTACATCTTGGGAGGAAATGGAGAATGTTTTCTTGCAAAAATATCAGGGCTATTGTAGGGTGAGTGATTGTAAGGAGGAGTTGTTTAAACTTAGTCAAAATGAGGATGAGATTCTAGAGGACTATCTAGATAGGTTTCTTTTCTTATCTAAACGATGTGGAGAAACGACTATTAGTGTGGAGATTCTCAAGACTATATTTCTTAAGGGACTCGATGAGGACGCAAGAAGAAGTCTTGATCTAATGGGAAAAGGTGACGTGTCTTAGTTAGCCCTTGAAGACATATGTGATTTGTGTCATAATTTCTCATGTACTTGAGGAGGAATCCATAAAACTAATCTTTTCAAATGGATTAACAAAATAGGAAAGCTCCGAGAAGAAATAGAAAATCTCAAAACAAACATACTTGTTCAATTGAACACTACGTTGGATGACATACAAACAAAGACACGTAATCTTGAGACTTTGTCAATCTATTGTCCTAAGTGTCGAAAAAAACATCTTTTACGTGAGTGTCCTTTAGACAAGGTCAATGTTTGTCAACTTTGTGAGCAAAACCATCCTACCAACCAGTGTGAACTTCTTACTGATCTTAAGAATACTAAGGAAAAAATTGCTCAGGCTGAAGAAGAAATAAATGTGCTAAACCAACGCCAAGGAGGTAACTTCTCTTATGGGCAGAATTCCAATCCTGCATGGAGACCACAAAACAACTGGGCTAGTAATCAATGGACTCCATCTTGGAATCAACCCCCACCTCCACAACCTTATTGGGGAACTCCTTATTGGGGACCCCTTGAATGGGAAAATCAATCATGGGGAACTCAGCATTGGACAAACCAATCTCAACCACAATGGTACCCACAACATACTGTTCCCTAATGGAATCAAGGACAAAATCAAATTTATACTGGTCCTCAGAGGAATCAACAACAAAATCTGCTACTTCCACCTCAAAATCCTCCTCAAAATGAGCAGATAAATCAACCTCAGCTCTCGGCGCAACCACTTCCCAATCCTAAGAAAATTGACAGAATACTCCGGTATATACTACTGAACAAGATAATGTCACCATATTTAATGCAATTCATTGTGGAAATGTTCAGTTACGCTCTGGAAAAACACTTCAATCGCCCACCATTGAAGAAATTGTGGATGAACCTATTCCTAAAAATCCTAAGAAGGATACTCTGCCCAACTAGACCACTCCCACAAATAATACTATGCCTCCTTCAGCAATAGGAGTTGTTGACTTACCTCATGAGGAGGAAGGCAAGTCTCCAACTGAACTTAGAAAGGATACCCCTCCAAAAGAGAAAACTCAAGCACCCTTTTCGGAGCGTCTGAAATCAATAGCTCTGAAAGATACTCTAGAAATGTCTTTGACCTCTGAAACTACATTAATTCAGGAAATCAAACAATTGCAAATAGAAGTTCCTTTGCTGCAAGCAATAAAGGAAATTCCTGAGTTGAATCAGTCGATCAAACAGTCGTGCATTAAAACTTCAAGAAGGAAACCAAAGAAAATAAATATTGTGCACATCGATAGCTATTTAGCTGACTTTTTGTCTGGAAAGACTATCGCTCCAAAATATGATGATCTTGGGAGTCCATTGATAACTGTCACAATTAATGAGGTAGCAATACCTAATGCATTAGTGGATTTAGGAGTAGCTATTAACGTGATGACTGTGGATGTGATGGAAAAATTAAGTCTTACTTATTTATGTCCCACAACTACAGTCTTACAGATGGCAAATCGGTCTATAGCCATTCCAAAAGGTGTTATTAAAAATGTTCTTGTCAAAGTTGATGGATGGGAATATCCAGTTGACTTCCAGATAATCCAATTGCGTACGCCCAAAGATAGCTATCCAATAATTATCGGAAGACCATGGTTGGCTACTATCGCAACTAAAATTGATTTCCGAGAAGGAGGAATGACCATTTCACATGGTCCAGATAGTAAACGTTTATTCTTATATCCTCCTACTAAACCCACCGAACATAATAAAGTTTGGGTTGATGAACTAGAAGAATCTAATGGTCAAGACAATTTGGCCTCGTTAGCCATGGTAATGATTAAACAACATGGAGAGGAATTAGAGGATGAGTTAGTAAATGAAGTTGCATATCTTGCTATAGGCTCGAGTGAGGAGGAAATAGTGGATACACCAAAATTTTTGGGACAACCAATTGATATAAGTGGGATGGAACATAATTACGTTACCATGAGAATGCCTTGTCCTTTGGCCAATATGATTCCCATAACGAGCCATTTCTTTGAGGATATTATGAGATTTCACCGACTTATACCTCATAGTTGTCCTCTCAACACCTTGTTATGACTGATACATACTGTCACTTTGGCCCATCTAGGAGCAAAATCAATTATGTTGCTGTCGGGAAAAACCTTGAACGTCAATAATTGGCTGACAGAAATACAAGAGGATAAATTATTTAATGTGTTGGTAAAAAGGTCTAAAGCTTTTGCTTGGGACTATACAGACATGAGGGGAATTCACTTGAGTGTTTGTACACATCACATTTATACTGATCCTAACATAGGGCCTATACATCAGCCACAGAGGAGACTCAATCCTGCGTTAAAGGATCTTGTCAAAATTGAAATTGAGAAACTCCTTTGTGTAGGATTTATTTATCCTATCTCCGATAGTAAGTGGGTTTCACCTATGGTTGTTGTACCAAAGAAAAATGGGAAGTGGAGAATTTGTGTAGATTATAGAGAACTCAATAAAGCCACTTTTTGAGATTATTTCCCCTTACCATTTGTTGACCAGGTTTTGGACAACTTGGTTGGGAGGAAATATTTCTCCTTTTTATATGGATTTAGTGGTTACAACCAAATTCAGGTAGCACCAGAAGACCAAGACAAGGAAATGTTTACTTGTCCATGGGGCACATTTGCATACCGAGTTCTTCCCTTTGGACTTTGTAACACTTCTACAACTTTTCGGAGAGCTATTTTGGCTATATTTGTTGCACTTGTCAATGACTGTGCAGAGGTCTATATGGATGATTTCACAGTCTATGGGTCAACCTATGATGAAGCCCTTCAAAACCTGGACAAGGTTTTAGAAGTTTGCAAGGATAATCAACTATCCCTTAGCCACGAGAAGTGTTTAATAATGGTGGAACAAGGAATAGTCTTGGGTCATCATATTTCCTCTGAAGGAATAAAGGTTGATCCCAAGAAAATAGAAGTCATTCAACAACTGACCGTTCCTTAAATGCAAACAGATGTTCGAAGTTTTCTTGGGCATGCTAGATACTATAGGAGGTTCATAGAAAGCTTCAGTAAGATAGCGGCCCCTATGTTTTCTCTTCTCCAAAAAGATGTGGAGTTTAATTGGACATTTGAGTGTCAATTATCATTTGAAACAATAAAGGAGATGATTGTCTCTGCTCCCATATTGTGTGGGCCAAATTGGAGTCTTCCCTTCCACAATTATGTCGATGCTTCAAATGACGAAATTGGTGCAGTATTAGGGCAAGAAGATGAGGATGGGGGTAAATATGCCATATATTTGATTAGTAAAAATTTGACATCTGTTGAGAGGAACTACATGACTACAGAAAAATAATTCTTGGTTGTGGTTCATTGCATTAAAAATTTCCACCATTATATTATAGGATATAAAGTTACAGTCTATACAGATCACTCAGTTGTAAAATATTTAATGAATAAACCTGTAGTTAATGGTTGAATAATGAGATGGTTACTACTCCTTCAGGAGTTTAATGTGACAATACTTGACAAGCCAGGGAGATTTAATGAGATGGTAGAGTTTTTGTCTTGAATCAAATAAGAAAAGGGTGACTGTGCACCTGTGTAAGATGATTTTCCAGATGAAAATTTGTTTTCCATCTCTACAAAGACCCCTTGGTTCGCTGATATTGCTAACTATTTAGCTGCCTCTGAAGTACCCTCTGGGTTTACATCAAAATAAAGGAAGCGACTTATTCGAGAGAGTGCACCATTTAAATGAATTAATGGGATTTTATTCCATTGTGGACCCGATATGGTTTTGAGAAGATGTGTTAGGGCCGATGAAACTTACAGTATCTTGAGGGCCTGTCACGATGATCCTTCTGGGGGTCATTACTTTGCAAAAAGAACTTCTCATAAAATTTTAGGCGCTGGATATTATTGGCCTTCAATGCATAAAGACGTTAAAAACTATGTTCGTCGTTGTGATGAATGTCAAAGGGTGGGAAGACCAACTACTTTTGCAAAAATTCCTTTGTAGCCTCAGGTAGCCCTTGAACCATTTGAAAAATGGGGATTAGATTTTATCGGCCCCATAGATCCTTCCTCTCAAGGGAAAGAATACATATTAGTTTGCATTGATTATCTGACAAAGTGGGCAGAAGTTCAAGCCTTACGAGTTGCCAGAGAAGAGCAAGTCACTGACTTTCTCTATAGTAAAATCTTTCTTAGATTTGGAGCCCCCTGAACCATCGTTACAGATCAGGGACCCCAATTTATGTCCAAAGTTCTCTTGGCATTTACGAACCATTTTCAAGTGTCATAAGAAGTCATCCCCTTGTCACCCTCAAGCAAACGGTCAAGTAGAGGTGACTAATAGAGAGTTAGAAAACATATTGACAAAAACGGTCTCTTCAAGAAGAAGAGATTGGGCCAGGAAATTGCTTGAAGTCGTCTGGGAATACAACACAATACGGAAATCCACAATTGGATTCAACCCATATGAGCTTGTTTTTGGGAAGAAACCTCTTCTCCCCATTGAGTTTGAACTCCAAACCCTACATACAACTATGGAGTTGGGTCTAGATCTAAAACGAGCTCAAATAGAATGATTTTTACAGTTAAGTGAGTTGGATAAGCTTCGTTTAGATGTTGTCCATCAAATTGAACTGGTTCAACATCATTGAAAAGTTTGGCATGACAAACACATTAAAGAGAGAGAGTTCCATAATGGTGATTGGGTCTTGCTATTCGATTCTAGATATAAAGACCATAAAGGAAAACTCAGGACTCATTGGTTGGGGCCATATGAAATTTCTGAAGTCTTCTCGAATGACACAGTTCAACTAAAACCCTGATGGTGATTCATGAACTCTCTTTGTTAATGGTCATCGCCTACGTATCTACCATAAGCATTTTAGCAAAGAAGAATTTGCAAAATTGGTAGAAATGCAGGGAGAGATCCAATGCATTGACTCTGCCAAGGTAGAGTCCATCTGACCCAATAAATAAATTATGTCAAAAAAAAAAAATCACCAAAAGTTGTAATAAAAAGATGTGTACAAATTTACTTTCAAAGCATTTTTCATTAATTCTTATTTTCGGACTTAACTACATGTGTTTTCATTTTGTAGGACTTCTTATGAAGGAATAAACAACTTCTGGAGCATCTTTCTACGATGCTCTAGAACTTGTTGGTTTAGATGCCCAATGCTCTGAAACTTGACGATCTAAACACCCGACGCTTCAGAACTTGCACCTCAGCCCACTATGTCAGAAGGTCGTTCCTGTAGAATGATATAAAGCTCCTAAAGTTTGAGTTCATTCATTTCCACCATCTTTCTTCTTTCCGACTGCATCTTTCGACAATGCTCCAAAACCTTCATTTGGTTACTGCTCCAACTACATCTTTTGACGATGCTCCAGAACCTTCATTTGGTTGCTCCTTCAGTTGCATCTTTCGACGATGCTCTGGAACCTTCATTTGGTTGTTGCTCTGGTTGCATCTTTCGACGATGCTTTGGAAACTTCATTTGGTT
>VDFB02082699.1:0-39621 GCA_007258455.2 Sequoia sempervirens
CGTGGGAGGAACATCTCAAGCACTTGGAGGAAGTGCTTAGCATTCTTGAATCAGAAAGTTTGTTTGCAAAAGAGTCCAAATGTGAATTTGGAATGAAGGAGCTGCTCTACCTTGGCCACATAATCAGCGCTAAAGGGGTGAAGGTTGATCCAGAAAAGATCAAGGCTATAGTAGATTGGCCACCTCCAGAAAATCTGACTCATTTGAAGGGATTCTTGGGTCTTTGTGGCTTCTATAGAAGGTTCGTAAAGGGGTATTCTCAAAGTGCTGCTCCTCTTACTGACCTCACTAAAAAGGGGGCTTTCATGTGGTCAGAAAAAGCTCAGAGTGTGTTTGATAAGTTCAAGAGAATCATGAGTTCTTGTCCTGTATTGGCCATACCAGATTTCTCCAAACCCTTTGAGTTACAGTGTGATGCATCAGGAGAAGGTATTGGGGCTGTTTTGATGCAAGAGAAGCATCCAATTGTATTTGAAAGCAGAAAATTAAGAGGGGTTGAAAGGACCTATTCTATCTATGATAAAGAAATGCTTGCAATCATGCACACATTAGCCAAGTTCAGACAGTATCTGGTGGGGAGTAAATTCGTGGTCAAAACTGATCACAACAGTCTCAAGCACTTTATGCATCAGAAGGATTTGAATGAGAGACAGCAGAAGTGGGTGAGTAAGCTACAAGCTTACGATTTTGACATTGAGTATGTCAAAGGGAAGAATAACATTGTGGCTGATGCTTTGTCCAGAAGGCCTCACTTGAGCTCATTGTGTGAGCTTAATGCTGATTGGAAGGAGTTGTTGCTTGCTGATTATGCCAAAAATCAGTTTGCAACCAGCGTTATTGAAGGTACTTTTCATGATGAAAGGTACAAGGTAGTTGATGGATTGATCCACTACAAGGGAAGAATCTTCTTAGTGGCTGATTCTAAACTTAAGAAGAAGATTTTGGTGACTTTCCATGACAGCCCACTTGCTGGTCACCAAGGGTACTTCAAGACATACAAGCAGATTCGAGAGAGATTCTCTTGGAAGGGGTTGAAAGATGATGTTCAGCGTCACATCAAGGAGTGTAGTACTTGTCAAATGAATAAAAATGAGCACTCTCTTCCAGCTGGTCTACTGCAGCCACTTCCCATTCCAAATAAAAAATGGGAGAGTATTTCTATGGATTTCATCACCGGGTTGCCTAGGGCTCAAGGCAAAGACTGTATTTATGTTGTAGTGGACAGATTGACCAAATTCTCTCATTTCTTTGCCATCACAAGCACATTTACAGCAGCTCAAGTTGCAGATTTGTTCTTCCATGAAGTGTTTAGACTGCATGGGTTGCCTAAAAATATTGTGAGTGATAGGGACAGCAAGTTCCTAAGCACCTTTTGGCAGGAAATTTTTAGAATGAGTGGTACGGTGCTTACTCCAAGCACTAGCTATCACCCACAAACGGATGGTCAAACGGAGATTGTGAACAAGTGGTTGGAGGGCTATCTCAGAAATTATGTCTCGGAACAGCAAAGAGCATGGGTAAAATGGCTCCACTTGGGAGAATATTGCTACAATTCATCTTTCCACATGTCAATAAAGATGTCTCCATTCATGGCCCTCTATGGTTACGAGGCTCCAAGCTTTGCTGATTTGGTGTTTGGCGATAGCAAGGCTCCTCAAGCCAAGGATTGGTTGCAGCAGAGCCAAGATGTTTTGAAATCTTTGAAAGACAACCTTCAAATGGCACAAAATCAGCAAAAGATGTACGCTGATCAGCAGCGTGTTGAGCGCTCATTTGATGTTGGTGACATGGTATATCTTCGGCTTCAGCCCTACAGACAGTCTACACTTAAGAAGAGTGGAGCTGAGAAGCTGAAACCACGCTTCTATGGACCATTCAAGGTTGTTAGGAAGGTTGGAGCGGTGGCCTATGAGTTGGAACTACCTTCGAGTAGTAAGGTCCACAATGTCTTCCATGTGTCTCGCCTCAAAAAGGCACTTGGACACAACGTTGTGGCTTCATCACAGTTACCTCCTTTGGATGAAGAAGGGCAGTTGACTTTGGTTCCAGAACAGATTATTGATTTCAGAGAGCGTTCCTTGAGGAGGAGAACAATCAAAGAGTATTTGGTAAAGTGGAAGAATTTACCATTGGAGGATGCTACTTGGGAGGATGAGGAGATTCTACAGCATCCAGACTTGCGATTGCTTGAGGGCAAGCAATCTTGGGGAGGGCGGACTGTAATGTCCCCTTTTCAGCAGTGATCATTTCTGTTGACCGTTGGCCTATTCCGGAGACCCGTAGGCTGTGCGGATGGTGAAATTAGGGTTTCCTAATTTGGAGGGGTCTTGCTTGGAGTTCGGGGATTCTGTTTGTGGATTCTTTCTGGGTTTTCAGAGAGCTTCGCAGTGGTGTGTTCAGTTTGGCATTCCGGGCAACTTCGCGAATTTACTATTTTTAGTAAATTCTATTTTTGGCAGTGGACAGTTTGGGTTCAGTTCAGTTGGGCTTCTTCTGCAGTTGTTTCACACTTCAATTCTTGGCCTTGGGGCAATTTTCAGGAGAGAGAAGTTTTATTATATATTTATTATTATTAATACCCCCTTTTTTAGCAGCAACAAAACTAGTGTTTAAAAAGGGGACTTTGAGGGTCTAGGCGTCAAGGTGATAAATTATATTTTTTAATGTCAAATTTTTGAGACCTTGAAATGGACGCCCCTTTTGAGAAATGAAGTTTATTTTAAAAAAAAAATATTTTGGGAGGAAAAAGGACGCCTTCTTTTGGAGGGAAAAAAGGAATCGAAATTAGGGTTTTGGGGCGCCCTCTGGAAGCTTCTAGATGTTTCTCTCACTTCTATTTAATCAGGCCTCAGCTCTTCTTTTGGCATCTTTCCTACTACACCGTTATGCTGCTGGATTGGATTCAGGCACTCGCTTCGAGGAAAGCACACCTCCTAGCATTGGCTCTCTTCTTGCTTGAAAGACAGCAACTAGTTGAGAGGTTAGCTGGTTATTGGTAGTTTTGCATTGTAGTTGAGTTCTCTTTTTTAGTGTTGATTTCAAAAGCTTGTCATGTTTTAGTGTAGCTGATGTTGCATAGCTGTAGCAAGTTTTCATTCAAAACACAAAAATACAAAATATTTATGGGTTGTTTCATATTAATTTTGTCTAGTCAAGGCGCCATGTTTGCCAAGTTTCAGATTTTTTAAAAAGTGTGGATTTATTAGAAGAAATGCCCTTTTTTTGGGTACCATTACTGCATGGAACCGCAAAAAAATAAATACGCAGTTTGGGT
The DNA here is from genome assembly GCA_007258455.2 of Sequoia sempervirens. Taxonomy (NCBI): domain Eukaryota; kingdom Viridiplantae; phylum Streptophyta; class Pinopsida; order Cupressales; family Cupressaceae; genus Sequoia; species Sequoia sempervirens. Next base: position 3,275 of record VDFB02082699.1, read on the forward strand.
CTGTTTCTTGTCTTTATTGGCACTGATATAGGGATTTTCATTTCGTTTGAAGTCAATTTTAAAAATTTGTGAGCTTGTTTCGTGGGGGTTCTGGGTTGCTGTTGTTCATTAGACCTGGGGTCAACACACAGTCTATTTTGGATGGTTTTGCTGCTGTGGGTTAAAAGATTGGGAAACTGTGGATCAAATAACATTGGTTTTTAAAGACTTCTAAAGATGATAGCAGGCATATTATATTTTGTAAGCTGAACAGTAGTACTGTCAGCAACTTTAATATTATTGCAAATTCAATGTGGTACTGCCCACTGAATAAGTGGAAGAGGCTGGCTTGCCGCCTATTTCTGTTTTGCATTGTAATTTCCTAAAGTCTCCGCCATATGGTCGCCTCGTATATCAACGGATTGAGTAGCACATGATGTACTCTTTTTCTATATTGATTAGATCCGACATGACATGGTTGAGTGGGTCGTTGAGTGGCGGTTGATGCCAGCAGAGAGGAGCAACAAAATCAGAGTATCATCTAGATATACAGGAGCACACCTTAAACATTCGGGGTATGGTGTGACATCTGGTAGGTAGACCACCAGCAGGTTTTTGAGCATATATTGAGTTGGGGGTGCAAAACCCGTTATCATTTTGTGAAAAATCAAAAAAAGATTTTAAAGATGATTAGAGAAAACAATCAAGGAGCTGCTTGCTATGGGTCATATTCGGCCGAGTAAGTCACCTTTTGCTTCATTGGTTCTCCTAGTTAAGAAAAATGATGGTTCACTCAGGATGTGCATAGACTATCACATGTTGAATAAAAGGACAATAAAAAACAGGTACCCTATACCTCACATAGATGAGTTGATTGATGAGCTCCATGGGGTGTGTTACTTCTCAAAGATAGATTTGAGATTAGGGTACCGCCAGATTTGAGTCCGTGAGCAGGATATAGAGAAGACTGCGTTCAGGTGTCATTGCGGGCATTTTGAATTTTTGGTTATGCCGTTTGGTTTAACCAATGCACCTACCACTTTTCAGTGCACGATGAATAGGTTCTTTCATTCACAACTACGGAAATATGTACTGGTTTTCTTTGATGATATTTTGGTCTACAACAGATCTTGGGAGGAGCGCTTGGATCATCTCGATGTAGTGTTGAGTATATTGGAGAGGGAGTCCTTGTATGCCAAGGAGTCCAAGTGTGCTTTGGGTATGTTTGAGTTGCTATATCTCGGCCACAACATCAATGTAGATGGAGTTCGTATGGACCCCGATAAGGTCCGAGCTATTATTGAGTGGCCTACTCCGGAGAATCTTACACAGCTTAGAGGTTTTGTTGGCTTATGTGCCTTTTACCATCAGTTTGTTAGTGGTTTCTCTCGGCATGTTGCACCACTCACAAATTTGACGAAGAAAGGTGCTTTTGAGTGGACTCCTTAGGCACATGAGTGTTTTGAGAAGTTCAAGGTTTCAATGACTACTTGCCTAGTGTTGGCGTTACTGGATTTCACGAGACCCTTTGAGCTTCATTGTAATGCTTCTGGTGAAGGCATTGGCACAATACTTATGCAGGACAAGCATCTGATTGCCTATGAGAGTAGGAAGTTGAGGGGGCCAGAGAGGAGTTATAACATCTATGACAAAGAGATGTTAGCCATCATGCACGCATTGGCTAAGTTCAAGTAGTATCTTGTCGACACCAAGTTCACAGTGAAGACCGATCATAATAGTTTGAAGCATTTCCTTGGACAGCGGGACATAAATGATCACCAACAGAAATGGGTTAGTAGATTATAGTCATATGACTTTGACATCTCCTATGTCAAAGAATCGCAGAATGTCATTGTTGACGCCTTGTCTCGCATACCTCATTTGTGCTCTTTGGTTGAGATTGTAGAGGATTGGAGGCATTTGATAATTGTTGAGTATGCCAAGAATCCGTGGGCTTCTGGCATTGTCGATGGTTCAGTGTAGGATAGCAGCTACTCCATTGTGAATGATTTAATCATTTACAGAGGGAGAATTTTCATGATTCCAGGTTCAAATGTGAAGAACATAGTTTTGAGAGCCTTTCATGATTCACCTATAGTTGGTCATCCCGGATACTTCAAAACTTACAGGTAGATATGAGAACAATTCACCTAGAAGGGACTAAAGGCAGATGTTCTTCGTTATGTGAGAGTGCCCTATTTGTCAACAGAACAAATAGGAACATACCTATCCTGCAGGGTTGCTTCAGCCACTTCCAATTCTTGATAGGAAGTGGGAATGTGTATCGATGGATTTTATTACAGACTTGCTGAAAGCCCAAGGGAGAGATTGTATATATGTTGTTGATCGGCTGACGAACTATGCCCACTTCTTCCCGACTACGACCACATATTCAACTACGCAGGTTGCAGAGTTGTTCTTCCGAGAGGTATTTAGATTGCACGGCTTACCTCGAAGCATTGTTAGTGACAGAGATAGTCGGTTTATGAGTAACTTTTGGCATGAATTATTCAGACTGTGGAACTGAGCTTACTCCGAGTACCAGCTACCACTCGCAGACTAATGGCTAGACATAAATTGTTAACAAATGGGTGGAGGGATACCTTCGGAATTACATAGCAGGGAAGTAGAAGGCTTGGGTAAAATGGATATATCTATGCGAGTATTACTATAACTCCACTTACCACATGTCTATACAGATGACACCTTTCATGGCACTATATGGATATGAGGCATCCAACTTCCTCGATTTGGTGTTGAGTGACAGTAGAGTGCCTAGTGCTAGGGATCTTCTGTAGGAGAACCAGGACATTATGAGAGCTCTCAAGGAGAATATTCAAAAGGCACAGAATTAGTAGAAGCAATATGCTGATCAGAGGAGGGTTGAACGATCTTTTGAGGTGGGTGATATGGTGTATCTCATGCTGCAACCTTATCGTCAGTCCACTCTTTGGAAGAGAGGTGTAGAGAAGCTGAAGGCACGATATTATGGGTTGTTTAGGGTCATTAGGCGGATAGGTGAGGTCGCTTATGAGTTAGATCTACTGGCGGATAGCAAAGTGCATAATGTATTTCATGTGTCGTGCCTCAAGAAGGCGTTAGGACATCATGTTGTTCCCTCTTCAGTCCTGCCACCCCTAGATGATGAGGGGAAGTTGATTTTAGTACTTGAGGCCATCTTGGATGTTAGAGAGCGTCATCTTCAGTGACGGGTTATCAGGGAATATCTGATTAAGTGGAGGGACTTACTGGTAGAGGATGCTACGTGGGAGATTGAGGAGATTCTACAGCATCCAGAGTTACGATTGCTTGGGGACAAGCAATCTCGGGGAGGGTGGACTGTTATGTCCCCTCCTTAGTCAGTTCCAGTTGTAGAGTGGTTAGCTTATTATCTTGACCCTCGTAGGCTAACAATTATGGATAGAGGGTCCACAGAGGCAGTAACTTGGTTGTTTGGTGACATTACTTCTCTCCAGTATTTAGTTGGGATCAGAATTGGGCCTTTGCAGAAGTTACAGAACTCAGTTTTACAAACTTACTATTTATAGTAAGTCATCTATCCGGAGTTACTATTTTTAGCAGGGCACCTGGACACATGGTGATTGGCAATGTTGACCTCCATTTCAGACGGCTCGTCAAAATAATGAGTATTTAATGAGATATTAATATTTTAATAGCCTTTAATGATGTTTAATTATTAAAATTATATTATAAAGTTATAAATAGACTTTATAATAAAGTGGGGCCATTTTGAGGGTCATGAGTAATTAATACTCATTGGAAAAGTACGCGCAAGATTAATCATATTTTCCTAAATAAATGAAGAAAAAATTAAAATAACATTCGAATGTTATTAAGTTGCTTTTTGGGGGTCGAGTCATTGAGAGAAGTATAGAAGAGGCACTAAGACAAATCAAACTCATTATTGATGATCATTTGAATTTGTCTTTTATCAAGAGCTTTGGGATTTGTGAGAGACCGAGGGTTTCTGCAGATTATCAAACATTTTCAGACTTTGGAGAACAAAAAAATCTTCATTGTCAGGCAATCTGAGGTTGTGAAAGATTAGCTGAAGTTTGCTCAGGGTTGGCTTCATCTTAGAGGTCAAATTTGTGCTTATTGGAGGAAGAATACACAAGGGTTTGAATCAAATTTCATTATTAAGGGAAGATTGTTTATTGACTACATTTATTGTTGATATTCGTCAATCCCTAGGCCGTACATCCATCTACAGCCAAGGCGTGATATTCTAGGGCCAAATCGCCTTGAGTTTTGGGCACATATCAGCACCATTTTGGACGCCATTTTGTAATGCCCCCATTTTAGTCATACGCTCTTCGGTGATCGATAGCCTATTTCTGGAAATTCATAGGCTTGTCAGAGGTAAAATCAAGGTTTCCTTGTTTGGAGGTTTTTTGGCATTTCTCAGAATTTACTATTTTTAGTAAGTTCTAATTTTGGCAGTGGTCCAGTGGGTAGCTTTTCAGTAAGTTTTCCATTTCAGTTGGAGCAGTTGAATATTGTTGAATTTGGCTATTGAGGTGAAAAAGGGAGAATGAGTTATTTCAAGCTATTAATGTTTTAATTTTAAGTTGACCTCCCCCTTGGCCTAATATGATAACTTGAAGTTGTTTTAAAAGGTGTTCATGAAGGGAGGACGCTTCATGAGGAAATATTTAATATTTTATTATGCTTAAAATGTGCTTTGGAGTTGGACGCCAAAGTTGAGGAGGAATTATTTATCTTTTAAAAATTAAATGATTCATATTCTTTGGGTGTCCCTTGGAGAGAAAAGGTGTAAAATCAACAGTCACCTCAAGTTCTTAAAAAGAGAGAGTTTGCTCTAGCATTTTTCATCCATGAACTTATGCTAATGTTATGCTATCGAAATGACAACTTATTTTTTACTTCGAGGGATGCTTACCTCCTAGTTTCAATCCAATCTCGTGTTTGAAATACAACACCTAGTTGGTTTTTATTGCTGCTTCTCTTTCAGACTAGCAGATGGAGCTCAATTGTTGAAGATTTTGGAGTTTTTCTCAGTTTTGGTGTTGCTGATATTACTACAGCTGAAAGTGTTTTTTGTTAACAACTTTTTGAGCAAATTATATATCATTTTAGGTATGTTTGCAAAGTGGTTCTAGACTTAAGACGATCCCTTCCACAAGAGATTGGAATTTATTTCCAAGTCTTTGATTTTATCTTGCAAAATTGTACCTCCCAGCAGGCCGTACCTCTCATGATGGGCATTGGAATTCGTGCCAAATAAATGGAGGTGTTTTGAAGCTGTTTCTTCATTGCAACTTGGGCGCCTATCCTCCAAAGAGTATTTGCACTCCGTTTCATCATGTTCAGAGGTATATTGAATGAGTTATGAACATTTCATTGATTTCACAGTTGCTGGTTTACAGTTTTAGTTTGCTGGTTTTTGTAATCAGATTGTTATAAGTTCAGTTTTTGGCTTCAGTTTTCAGTATTTGAGTTGTTTAGAGCTTACAAGAATCAGTCCTCTCACCTTGCTTCATTCTATCATTGTAACACCTTGTAATTTGCAGATTTCCTTTATTGTAAGGTTGAGAATTAGTAGTACTAATCCAACCATTATTAATTCTGCATTTACTTGTGCTTCTAATTCACATACAATAACCCCTGGATGGTTTACCACCAGTGAGGAGGAAAATTACTTTGTATTTGCTTTTCTCACCCACTATCAAGTGGTGAATCCCCACTCTTGAGTGGATGCCCGCCACAGCGGATGAATTAGTTTAGTTTGAAAATCTTCATGGCTGGTTATTCGCCTAGTTATTTTAGTTTGTAATAATTACTCCGCCATATGTTACACCTCGCCTTCAAAGGGATCTTGTGTGCACATTCTTGGCGTTGAGTTTATTTTACACTTCCAGTTGTAAGCAATTCTCAGTTGTTGAGTTATTTGATCCTAGGGATCCTCTGACCATATGCCCGCCCCTCTTCCTTCAGTGGTTTTCGGGCGCATTCTTGGTTAGAGTTGCTTTGATAGAGATTTGGTTTTGGCGCTAACGCTAATCAAATTGGCCAAGTGTTGGTTATTGTGTAAAAATTGTGGCGAAAAATTGGTTAGCATATTTCACATTCCCAGCAAAGGTGATTAGCAACAATTCCAAGGTGGAGATTGCACATTTTCAAGTCAATCGAAGTTATTATCGGATGTTTTCATTCGCTGCAATAAATACCAGGTTTCAATAATTTATTAGCTGCCTTTTTGTATGCATGTGAGCTTTTTAGCATTGTAATTATTCATTTGAAATAAGAAAGACATTTGCAGCCCTATTGTATTTAGTTGGCATCAGTATTAGTTTATTTCATTGCAATTTCTTTTGCCTAGCTTTCTATTCAAGAAAAGAACAAAAAAATCAGATATATCCAAAACACAAAAAAAAAATTACAAAACCATCAAAACAAACAAATTTGCATTAGTCAACAACAGTTTCCGAGGTTAGAGACAGCAGGTCTCTTACAGTTTTTGAATATTTTTAATATACCTTATTATGGTAATTTTACTTTACTTTAGCTAGCTATTTTAGGTTAGATTATTTAGTTATGCAAATAACTAATTGTAAATGTGGATAATTCAATATCCACCTCTTCTAGATGAACTATAAATCAGTTCTAGTTAGCATCCTAGTCAGCTCCATAGTTCACTCCCTAATTAAACTCAATGTCAAAATAGATGACTAAGTTCACTAGGTTCATCATGTGGGCTAACTCTTAGTCACCTTCAATTAATGGGATCAACTCTCAATCAGGTTTAGTCAATATTTAATAAGTCTTTCATCTTGCCTAGCCTTTGAAAAGACACCCATGTAATTCAATTTTAAGGTAGAATCATCATATAGAAACATTCTATTATTGCTATGTCTATTTTGTATGGCTTTTAAGTGTCCAAAAGGTCCTTGGGTGAATTCTATTGTTGAATTCTACATGATACCATTGATCCCCTTTGCTTCCAAGTTGGTTTTTTCTTTGTAATTGGTGCTTTTTGAAGTGTGCTCATTGCTTTATCTTTTGACTTGAAAAATTGTCTATAGGTAGATCTAACCAGGGAGATTATTCCATCTGTTTGCTACAAGTGCATATTTTGCTTCCATATAACCTTTTTGAGTTGTTTGGGCAATTATTTCAAAATCAAAGTTCTTTGTTTGGTTTGAAATTTTACCGGAAAGTGTTAAATTTCTAGATCAAATTTTCCTTCTATGTTAGTTTCGAATTCAGCCTCATTATGACAATTTTTGTGACCTTGATATTTATGCAAAATAATCAACTCAACCAATTGAGGCCAACCTTTTTTTTTTGCAATAGGGGTGTCCCTGCTACCTAGCCCAGCGGCCCAGTAAAATTTATCTAACCTCAAGGAGGTTAGGGGCAAAGTCCATTCCTATACCTTGGGTCAACAGAGTAGGAACTGACACACAATATAAATAACCTTTGCCTTTGCCCACTACGAAGCGGAGTTGAACTGTTGACCTCGAGGAATGCAAACCGCAAGCCCCAGGCAACTCTGCTGCAAGTGGCGGCTAAAATTTATCTAACCTCAAGGAGGTTAGGGGCAAAGTCCATTCCTATACCCTGGGTCAACAGAGCAAGAACTGGCACACAATATAACTGACCCTTGCCTTTGCCCACTACGAAGCGGAGTCAAACTTGTGACCTTGAGGAATACAAACCCCAAGCCCCAACCAACTTTGCTACAAGTGGCGGCTAAAATTTATCTAACCTCAAGGAGGTTAGGGGCAAAGTCCATTCCTATACCCTGGGTCAACTAAGTAGGAACTGGCACACAATATAACCAACCCTTGCCTTTGCCCACTACGAAGCGTAGTCGAACCTGTGACCTTGAGGAATGCAAACCCCAAGCCCCAACCAACTCTGCTACAAGTGGCGGCTAATTGAGGCCAACTTTTATCTAGAGCTATATTTTGAAATTTCATGAAATTTTCTCTTCTAATGCAATTCTTGATTTTGTACTGTTGGAAATTGTTTTTTGTTTTCCTTCATAGTTGCACACATTTTCTAAAAAGACATCTATTATACAGGCATAAATTTTCCATACAAAGGAATTTTTCAATGTTTTTGTACTTGTTGGAAAGCTAATTCAAAGCTTCAATGTTGCCTTCTTCAGCAAGATTTTCTATTGGAGAACATTTCTTTGCAGTTTCTCAGATAGTAGTTACACAATTTCCATTCCAAAATTTTTCAGGGCCATAACTTTTGATCTCTAGAGGTATTTGGAAGTGATTTGTTTTGAAACTCTCTATGTTTTTGAGAGCTAAGCAATAGTCTAGTTAAATATACCCAAATGTAAATCATGAACAACCTTCTTTTGTTGTTTTATACGTTTCTTATGTAATTCTCACTCTAGGAAATTCTGAATTTGTATCAGCCAATTATAAGTTGAAAAAAGATTACAAACTTGATAATTCCACAGAGAGCATTGCATAGGCACCACTGTTGATGTTTCTTGTGATTTGTATTGGTTTGCACCCATTAACACAACAACACAAACTTGTATTGCTGTTTTTTGTCCTTTTTATTCTCCATTTTTATTTGGTCACCATGTTAGAATGTAGATTTATTCTTCTCACTCCCAATTTTCATTTGTAGGAATCTATCATAGAGGAACTTAGAAGTAGAGATTTGCACCATGTGACAATAGGCAAAGAGACAGCCACCCAATCAAGTTGAGAAGATGAAATTCTTCAACTGCTCTCATAAAGCCTTTGGGCTTATTAAGCTCTTAGTTTCACTTTCTCCAGAGGTGTTTGGAGGTGATTCTTTTGAATCTGCATATTTTTTTAAGAACTATATAATAGTGTAGTTAATTCTGCCCTATTCTATCTCATGTACCTTCTTTTTCTGTTTTGTTAATTGACTATGTAATTCTCATTCTGGGGAATTCTGATGTTGTAGCAGAAAATTATAAGCTGATATGGGATTATAAACTTGATAGTTCCAGAGGAGATATTGTATACATTGCATAGGCAACATTTTTCTTTTTTATAATTTTGTGTTGATTTGCACTCATTATTTGCTATCCCTATGTACTCAACTTTGATTTGCACTCATTAAATGTTGGTGTAGCTAAGTACTCAACTTTGCAATTCTTTGGAGGTCCCAAACTGCTCTAACACCTTGATAAAAAATTTCCCCTTTTTGGATAAAAGGCTAAATGATATTTATGTAAAAAAAATTGCTTTTATAAAAAGCCATAACCTTTGAAAAGGTTAGAAGGCAAGGAAGCAAGCCCAAAGGCAGAAGGGGTAATTATATGCAAACCATGAGTAAGAAGGTTGTAAAATCAATGTAGAACTGTATCATGACAGCCATTATTATTTCAACAGCAGGACAAACTGTACTTACTATTTAAGTACATAATTCAATGGATACAAGCATGAGATAAAGCATTGTACGATTTTGGAAAAATACAGTGCAGAAATTAATGGGAATCTCCTATATTATCTGACATTGTCTTGCTTGTAATGATGTCCTCCAACTTGAATTATAAGGCCTTTGGTGTAGGTTTGAAAATGCTGATTAGTGAGTGGTGTGGAGGAGAGCCTGTATCACCAGAGTTACAAGATAAAGCCATCTTTTTCGCTACTGCATGCCAAATTTCCTCCTGCAACCGTCTCTTTTCAAGCTCAGAAGTCAGAATGTTTTTGGTGGCTTTAGTATCATTGGTGAAATTGTTGTTATGCTTAGCCAAGTAGTTGACACACTCAATGAATCTAGCAGATTTTTTCTCATATCTAGTTTTATCATCGGTCATGCCTTCTATTTTCATATAGCAGGTTTCTTCTCATATCTGGTAGCTAGAAATTCTCAACTTGATATTTTATGAGGAATATGTCTTATTGATTGCTGGCTTTCAGCCTTTGTTTTTGTGAATACCCTTTAGGCATTGTTTGGTATATGTAGGTGTTTTATAACATGAAGCTTCCATAGAAGGCAATATTTCCCATTTATCATGGCTTGCCGGGTAACTTCAAAAAAAGTTAATTCTATTTTGTAGCAAGTATTCAAAGAATATCAGGAATGATGCATAATTATGTCAATATGTACTATGATAGTGACTCAATTATGTTCCACGTGACTGTTTCAAGCAGGCTATAGCAAGAGGATTAAAAGACCCTTCATTTCGTGTGATTCAAAACCACTTTGCTCTTTCTGGAAACTTAGGAGATGTTGCAGCCAAGGTTTGTTCTCTCTTTAAATTACTAAGTAAATGCAAGGCTATGAAATCACGGTTAGATGGATTTGATCAATTGGATGAAAGAAAAATGCTGTAGAATAATAAGACTGCATTTATAAATCAAAAAGGAGATTATTCGTTTTATTTGGCATATTTATTTTCCTAATATTCTATCATAAGCACACATGTAGCCACTCACCCTGTTCTCTTTCAAATCTGCGCGATGAATTTATGATAGCTGGCAGAATTAAATTGCTCTTTTCTCTTCTAAAAAACAGTCTTCTCCATCGACATGAGACTCATTTCATAAAGTGAAATATAATGTACCATCCAAGCTTTTCTTTGATTAGTTATAGGAAAAAAATAGCAGGCACAAGCAAGTCTCTTTAATTAGTGATGGTAGATAAGTTGAAGACTTCCAGAATATTAGAGAGGCTTTTGATGACCATTTCTAAAGCATATTCCTAGTAACAAATTTCTCAGCTGATTGGGTGAATGCAGGATATTGGTGTCATGTAGTTCCTGCTACCCTGATCTAAATGGTAAATAAAATAGATCAATTGCAAAACCATCTTTGGATGAATTCTAATCAGTAATGTGAGCTGGAAACCACCAGACCAAGATGTCTTCTAGTCAAATTTTATACATATATATGTGAATTATTGGATTTAACTTGTTTAGAATGCCTGAAGAAGCACTTCCTTCTGAGTCTCATATTCATCAAACTATTGCAAGAAGCACCATATATGTAAGATCCCCTATCAATTTGAATCCAATTTTTTCACCTTATTTCCAAACTCGATCAAGAGGCATTATATCAAATACTTTGATTTCATGCTGATTATAGGTTTCAGATTGAGGTTAGGAGGATTGTATGTTGCTGTCTTAAAGGGTGGCCACTTGCTTTGAAGGAGTTGCAATTAGTTTCTCAAGAACTTCCCAATAGCATATAATACCAATAACAATAACATGCGAAGATTAAAATTAATAGACACAGGAAATTAATAGTGAAGACACCACTTTCATGTCACAGGATATTACATGGCATTACAATATGAAATTCAGAAATCATTAAAATATTGTTAAGGCTGACATGCGGCTGCTTCAATTAATATAGTGTGGAGATAACCAACATCCCACAATGGATATGACTTCCTTCCAAAGCCCGCAAACATCAGAGGCTTCCCTTGAGCTCAAGCGCACCCTTGATTGGGTACGGCAGCTAGTCAAATGAAGTACAGCAGATATAAGGTGAAATGCAGCAGATGAAAGAGAAAGTCGACAGTAGTAAGGAAGGCTCGAAGACTTCAGCACTTCTTTGACCATGCCACATTACTCTATACTCCCTCCAATATGCATCGAGCCCTTTTTCTTTAGTGTAGCGGCTAGCATGAATACCACAGCAGGATAAATTCAGCGACTACCTCCTCAAAACCAAAGTCTGTACAGCTCCATGTACCCACCAGTGTATGGAACAGACATTCCAATCAATGAAATTTTATTATATATTAGCTATCGCACTCAGCCAAAACTGTACGACGCCTAGAGCTGGGGATGGTATGGCTAGAGTAAAGACTAAAGTGCAATAAATAAGTGTTAATCAAATACTCAACTATTTCCTAAGTTCACTCGAACAATCCAACTCTGAAACATTATCTCTATCATCTGTAAATTCCTTTGCAAATACTCCAATAAAATTCCTCAAGCCATTGATATTCTGAAATTTGTCTTTGAAAAAGACTTCACAAGTTTCGTTCAATGAAGCACTTTGTGAATTTTGGAGTGAATCCACCAAGATATGTTATTGTGTTTTTGTCCAATCCACCTATAAACCCAAGAGTTTTCATCCTCAGGCTTGCTGAACCTATAAAACAAGCTCTCCAAAATTTTCCAATAAATTGATTTCCAAAAGATGATAATAATCTTCCTCAACCACCTTTTTATTTTTTAATATTTTTCCTTAAGTGACTTATTTAATAATTTATTGATAATTTATTATAAGTCACTTAAATAAAAAAGACCCAATTAGTTAAATATAAATGTCCCAAAAGTGACTTAGGACGATTTAATACTTAAATTATTCCCTTAATTTTTCCCACCTTTGCTTATGGGAATAAAATAAGCTAGTGGACTCTGCTGGATGATCACTTCGAAAAAGGGGACATTACAATCCTCCCTTCTTGGAATTGCTTTCCCTCAAGCAATTGCAAACCCGGACGTTGTAGAATTCGTTCTCCTTCCTAGGTAGCATCCTCAAGAGGCAAGTGTCTCCATCTAATTAGGTACTCCTTGATCACCCTACTTCTCAATCTATGATCCCTCACATCCAAGATAGCATGAGGCACCAAAATCAACTTCCCCTCCTCATCTAATGGTGGAAGCTTTGGAGATGATGTAGTGTGCTGCCCAATTTCCCTTTTGAGGCAAGATACATGAAATACAATATGAATTTTGCTAGCTTTAGGAAACTCTAGCTCATATGCAACCTCTCAAACTCCCCTCATAATCTTGTAAGGGACATAGAATCAAGGCTTCAACTTTTTTGCACCATTCTTCTTCAATGTAGACTATCTGTACTGCTGTAGGCACAAGAAAACTAAATCACCAACCTCAAAAGTCCTCTCAATCCTATGCTTATCTATATATATATATCTTCTATTGGTGTTGAGCACGGTGTATATTTTCTTCAAGTGACTTAAGGATATCCTGGCAGTCCTACATTAACTCTTTCGCCTTGGGAACTCTACTATCATCAAATGCTAAGTCTACAAAAGACATTGTGTCATACCCATACAAGGCTTTGATTGGTGAAATGCCTATCAAAATGTGATAGGTAGTATTATAACAATGCTCTCTTAAGTATAACCACTTGATCCAAGACTTTTGTTGTCTCGCTACATAATTATGTAGATACCCTTCCACCATTTTTTTTACAATCTATGTCTGTCCATCTATCTATGGATGGTAACTAGTGTTCGAGGACAATTTAGTACCAACCAATTTGTATAGCTCTTGCCAAAACACACTAACAACATGCTATTTGGCTTGCTGACAATGTTCTTGGAAAGCCCATGAAGTCTAAAAACCTCCCTAAAGAACGAATATGCCACCTAAGGTGCCTTATTGTTAGAAGAAATAGCAAAGAAATATGCATACTTAATCAATCTATCAACAACTACATATATGCAATCTTTGTTTTCAACCTTAGGAAGACAAGTGATAAAGTCCATTGATATGCTTTCCCACTTCTACTTAGGAATAGCCAACGACAAAAGTAAACCTGTTGGAAAGGTATGCTCAGACTTGTTCTGCTAACAAGTCATACCCTCTCTAACATATTGCAAGACATCACCCTTGAGATTCTTCCATGAGAATCTCTCCCTAATCTGCCTATAGATTTTGAAGAACCCTGGATGTCTTGCTAGAGGAGTATCATGAACACAAAAAATCTTACCCTTCATCTTAGATTTAGATACCAAATATATCTTGTCCTTGTAGTATACCACATTATCAACCACCTTATATCTGTCATCTTGAAAGTTGTCGTCCATGCGCTTGCTTACAAATGTATTCTTCGAATACTCAACCAAAAGGTGAGCCTTCCAATCAGCTGAAATCTCTGAAATAGAGCAAAGTCTGGGTCTCCTGGGTAATGCATCTACTACAATATTCTTCTTCCCTTTAACATATTCAATATCAAAGTCATACACATGATTCTTACTCACCCACTTTTGTTATTATTCATTCAAATCCTTCTTCCCTAGAAATTATTTCAAAACTGTTGTGATCCATTTTGACCACAAATTTTGCACCCACTAGATACTATTCAAACTTTTCCAATGCATACATGATGGCAAGCATTTCCTTATCATAGGTGGAATATAACTGCTCCACATCTCTCAACTTCCTACTCTCATAGGCTATGGGATGCTTGTTTTACATAAGTACGGTACCTATCCCTTTGCCTAATGCATCACACTCTAACACAAACAGCGAAGAGAAATTAGTAAAGTTAACACTGAACAAGTGCTCATCACCTCCTTAAGCCTATCAAATGTAACCTAAGCCTCATCCCACCATCTAAATGCTCCCTTCTTAGTGAGATCAGTAAGAGCTGCAACCAACTGAGAAAACCGCTTGACAATTCTCCTATAATAATTGCATAACTTGAGAAAACCCCTCAAGCTAGAAATGTTCATCGATGGTGCCCAATCTAGAATGGCCTATATCTTTTCCTGATGGAGTGAACATGTCCCAAATATAAGATCTTTGTCATTCCAAACTCACATTTGGAAGCCTTCGCAAACAAGGACTATGCCTCCATAATGCCCAATACCTCATTAATGTGCCTAATGTGATTCTCCCATACTTGATTGTATATCATGATATCATCGAAGAATACAAATACAAAGTTCCGCAACTGTCTATTAAAGATATATTTCATACATGATTGGAAAGTTGCAGGAGCATTAGTAAGACTAAAGAGCATAGCCAAAAATGTTAATTTTATGATCAGATGTAATGCACAGAAAATTAATTCAAAATCAGACACAATAACACAACAGATACTTGTTGACGGGTTTCTTTATGACCGCACCAACACAGAATAAAGTTTCCCAATGGATGCTCTATCCTCTATTGAACAAAGTCTCCTGCATACTAAGATTGCTAGAAAGATCATGCATTTAACTCCAAGGTTCCTTCATGTAGTGGATAGTCTCAGTTGGCTTGATGTGATTTGCTGGTAATTCAAGCGGACTTATGTAATTGTTCAACAACAGAGAAAGGGATTTTCACAGTTCGATAGATTTATCAATGAAGCACGGGTTTCCTATACTAACCAAAAATGTACCAAATGTAAATGGTTGCAGGGCCTGAAAAGGTACTACTCTACTGTAAGGCATGGGACATGGCAATCAACTCTCGCAAACTTCAACCAGGCTCCGCTTTGCCTCGCTTCGGACAACCTCCACAGAACCGGTGCAATCTTCAAGGGGAGTAACTAGAAATGTTCAAATTATAATTCAACAATGGAGACACCGTCACAACGACACATGCCAATATGAAGATCATAATCGAAGTTAAGTCCGCAATGTTCCAGTTGACCATGCAAGGCGAACTCACCATCAACGAGCTTGCTAGTGGTATGGGTTTAACGAAGCTTGCTTAAATTAAACACCACATTCCACAACTATCATCTACGTACATGAAATAAATTTTACTCTACTTTAAGTTCTACTTTAAAATGCTAAGTGATTCGGAAGAACGAAGGAGCCTTGCTAGCTACTCACAACAAAAGACGAAATTCACCATCAATGAAAAATCTTTTTATTATGAGAGTGTTCACAATAACTTCTTACAAAGCATTCAATGAGAAAGCTTTCCTTCCTCTTCAATCTAAGCTATGCTACCAAACTATGCTAACTGTCTATGCTTTATCTCCTAGCTGTCTCTCTATCCTCTAATGATCTAATGAATTACAAATGAGGGGGGATACCCCTTTTATAGTTGGCCAAGTCCAATGGACGACTCAGATTCGATTACAATAAAGGGCTCGTATTGAGCCACATATGCCCTAACCCTAGAGACCGCCACAAAGAGAAGTGGGATAATAAATGAGCAAAAGATTCTCCACATTCTCCTGAAGTCACAATGAGCAATTAATGTCCACCATCATCTTCTAGAAGGTTCTCGTCCAGAAACGCGTTCCCACTATTCTTCTTCTTGACTGCAAACTCTATGAATCTGGCCAATTGCTTCGACTTTTGACATGGCAGGCACGATCTCATTCCAAAACTCCAACTTCTTTCTCCTGCCTGATGATGATTTTCCTCTGTCGTTCTTTAACTCTGAAGTGCTTGAGGATGATTTCTAACCCTTGGGCCTTCATTATTTCATCTTCCAGATCTTGAAGGATTTTCTTGTCTTGGACTCGATCGTTTCTTCCTTGCCACCTGCCTCCTCGAGTTGGGTGCACATTGGGTCTTCAAGGAAAAATTTCAACACTTAGCCATTTCTTCCAACATATCCCTTCATGATTTGGGCACAAATGAAACATCATGGAGGAGCTTGAAACATGTAATTTTATCTCCCTCCAAGGTTGTAATATATTCCCAGAGTGCTTGCTCCACCTCAAGTCATCATGCCCTAGCCCCAATGTTCATCCTGGAAAACAAATAAAGAGAAGAGCATCAAAACACTTTATAATATAAATTCTCTTTACTTCCTTGATATCCATGTTTTAATCTCCAAGGTCAAAATGACCTCTAGATCCGGTAGGGTTCATCATTTATCTCTATCCAACTTCGCTTTCGTCATAACTTTTCATCATAGGTGCATTTAACATCCGTAGGCTGGGCGTATATCATCTTGATGTTTTCATCTTCTTGCCTTAGCCATTTCATTCACCTATCTTGTCCATCTTCTTTTAGGAGCTTGACACTTCATCTTGAGGGCATATATTCACCTTGTATTTTGGGTTTGTGCCTTAGAAACTTCTTCCATTTGTGAGGGTATATTTGGAGGGGCTATCTCTGCATCTTAGGCCTTAGAAGATTTTGTGTGATACTCTCACCTCTTGGGCGCATTTGACTCTGCCTTCATTTTTTTCTTGCCTCCAAAATTTTCCTTCCGTTGACATTTTTTTAACAAAGAATAGATTTAGGCATTTTTATTTTATCCACCTGTCTAGAAGATTTTATTTCCCCAAGAAATTTTTCATCAACTAGGCGCCCATTAAAATCTCCATTTTAAACTCATTAGGGAAGGAGTGAAAAGCTTTAGAATTATTCCCTTAAAAAAATATCCAATACCCACAAAAAAAAATTCCTCAGAAAATATATTATTCATGTGTACTCATATGAAGGGGTACATTTAATTTTTTCCACCCTTGAAAAATATTTATGTCTAAGGTTAGCACGTTCCACCTACACCCTTGAGTGCATCTTTTAAAAAAAGCTCATAAACTTATTTTATTTCCCCTCCAGCATCTGGGCGCATATTAGGGGGTCCACTTTCATTCCAACGCCTTGGAAGATTCTCCACCAACTTTATGTTGCTAAGGCCCTCCTACTTCCAGTTTTGACACTTAGAAACTTTTTTCTATCTCTGCTCCACTTTGGGTGGATTTGGAGGGTCTGTTGTGACCTTTTTCACACATCGCCCCATTGCAAATGCGGACCCCCTAATTTTTGCTTTGTTCAGGTCTTTTGGCTTGGTTTTTTGGTTTATTTTGCTGTTCTCTCTTTTGTTTCGTCTGTCTTTCTAGGAATGTGCCTGTCTGTGAGCTTGAATGTGAAATTTTGGCTAAGTCTGAGAATTAGGGTTTTGACTTTTCTGGTCAATTTGAAGTCAAAATGGAGTGAATAAGCTGGAATCTGAGCTTCACGTTGCAGTTAGCATGCTTCCAGCAAGTCCCTAGCAAAATTTCAGTAAATTCTGACAACTTACTATTTTTAGTAAGTACTAGATTTGGGGCGTTCTCTCAGCACTTCTGAAGTTCTGATCGCTACACTGCATCCAGAACATGTCAGTTTGCTTGTCTGCAAATTTTGAGCTAAAACGGAGAACTGTCTATTTTTAGCAAGTTCAGCTTTCGGAGCAGATTTTAGGGTTTATATGTGAAGTTCTTCAATGCATGTTTGGACATTCTTTCTGGGTTTTCTGAAACCTACGCATTGATATAACATGCAAAATGAGATGATCACTTTCAATATTCAGTCTTCAGCGGCTATTTTTAGGGTTTGCATGTTGAAATTTTCTCTGCATGTCTGGATATTCCTTATGGGTTTTTTGAGGGCTTCGCAATGGTATAACATACAAACCAGGATTAGGACTTTTTCAAGAAGCTGTCTTCCGAGGCTATTTTAGGGTTTGCATGTCAGAGTTTTCAACGCATGTCAAGTGATTCTTTATAGGTTTTTCAAGAGCTTCGCAGTGATGTGACATGCAAAGCAAGGTGATCAACTTTCAGAGACTTACTATTTTTAGCAGGTCCATTCCGGCAGCTACCCAACACATCAGTACCGCAAACAGGGTAAAGTGCAACAAAAATGAAGTTAAATGGAGGTCATTTGATGGGCATGCAAGTCAAATTAGGGTTTCTAGCTTCAGGACCCAAAATGAGGGGTAAAATGCCAGAATTTTTGAAAATCGGTGTATCCCACTGTGATCAACATCTTTCAAGCTATCCATCGGTAAAATTTGAAGGCAATCGGAGCACTTACTATTTATAGTAAGGTGTTCCAGAGACAGGCTAAAAATAGTAAATCAATAGCAAGCGCCAGTGTGAACGGGCAAGTCTACCGATGAGGATCATAGCATTCAAATTTCAAGTCAAACAGAGCTGGGGAAGTATCAAAATCAGACAACTGCTATAAATAGTAAACCACCTTCAAAAACGTGCTATAAATAGCAGGTCAGCTCGAGATGGCAGTGTGAACGGACTAACTAGGTCATGAGGATCCTGTGGTTAAAATTTCAAATCAATCCGATCTTCAGAAGAGCGAAAACTTGGATATAGTAAGTATTGAGCTGGTAGAAGGAATGAGGAAAAAACGCCTAAGTCTGGAGTTCATCCCCCTCCACCCTGAAAATGCACCCTCAAGTTGGTAGGAAGCTAAAATTCTTCTAAGTCTAAATCTTGTCCTGCTCACCCCCTCAAATGCACCCAAGATGATTGGCAGAAGGTTGAAAAAGTTTAAGTCTGGAGTTAAGTCCTGCAGGACCCCCTAAATGTGCCCTCAGCTCAAGTAGGTTGATGAAAATTTTCTAAGGTATTAAGTTCTGTTGTACCCAAAACCAAAATTTTTGCTTCACTAAGGCATTTTGCTTAATTGAGTCTTAATCTTGTTAAAGTGATGTCGGAAGGTCATTTTTGGGCTTTTTAAATATGGAGTTGGTCTTAGTGTCATGTCAGTCTGTTACTCAAGAAATTTAAGAAAAGTGAAAATCTGAAGGAAAATCATCAAAATTTTCTCTTAAGAGGGGAGCACATTTTCAAAAGGGCGCCCTATCTTTTAGGGGCTCACATCCTGTTTTTAGGGTTTGTCACCTCCAACAGACATTTGTCCGGCATCACGTCAGCTTCGCAACGAGCTATCAAGCCTGTCAAACGGACCTATTTCGTGCAAGTTATGGGAGATATAGCGCAAAACGAGAGGAAAGTCAAAATCGGCTAACACTGGAAAAAGAGTAGCTTTTGAAAAAGGCGCCCATCTTTTTGAGGTGTCAAATGAAGGTTTTTGACTAAATGCCACCGAAGATGTTTTTCTCACATTTGTTCAGGCTTCGTGACGCATCCGTCAGTGGGTGAATCTGAGTTGCAGAAGTGCCTGAGCCGGAGGTCAAACATGGGGTCAAATCTTAGTCAAAATATCAAGGAATGAGCAAAAGAGCATTTTTTCAGAAAGGCGCCTGAGCTTTTCAAGCCTTTAATGCCTTCTTTTTGATGATCTCAGATATTCAATTTGTCCGTGTTACATTCAGCTTTCCGTTGCCTGTCTCCGTCAGATCAGAAGATGACTCAGCAGCTTGCAGTCAGAGTTATAATGTTATTTTGGTCAGTTCCAGAAATGGCTAAGTTTGGTGGAAAAAGAGCAACTTTTCAAAAAGGCACCCTTGATTTTCACCCCTCAGATGTTTTCTGGAGAAATATACCTTTGCAGCTGTCATGTCGAATGAGGTCAGCTCCGCAGTGAACCTGTGATCCAGTCCTGAAAATTGGTTAATCAGAAGTTATGAAGGATTTGTTTTTCCCTTCGTACGAGATTGAGATGAGAAAATATGGCTAAGTCTGAGAAAAAGAGCAGTTCTTGAAAAGGGTGCTTGGATTTTTGAGCCTTCAGATCTTAGTTTTATGATGTTCAGTCTCAAGGTACCTTTTGATTAGTTTTTGTCCTGCTCTACGATGCACCTGTCAACCAGCCAATCGGTGAAGTCAGTCAGCCAATGTCAGGGGATGAACAAAGGTCCCAAAGGACGTTCAAATCCAAATTTTCATCAAAATTGGCTAAGTCTGGAAAATGCTTAGAGAGGTCAAAGTTGAGTTTTCGAAAGAGGTTGATTGGTGCGCCCTAACTTGAGTTCTGACTTCAGCTAGACTGAACGATTTCTGGGTTGTCATCTCCAGTTCATATATTGGCATGTTGAGTGATCTTTCAGTTCGCATGTCGAGTTAACTAGTTTGCATGTCCAGTTAAAAACTTTGCATGTTGAGATAACTTGTTTGCATGTTCACTTAATTGAAGTTTATGCTTGAAAATCAACTTGAGTTTGCATGCATGGCGCAATTGGTTGAAATTATGAAGACTTTGTGAAGTTGGCACTTCACTTTTGTCAACTGGAGTTTTGAAAAGGGACGCCATATTTTAAATTAAAGCATGAATTTTGAGTATGGCGAATTTACTTTTGATTGTCAACTGAAGTCTTAAAAGGGACGCTTTAGCATG
Organism: Sequoia sempervirens; assembly: GCA_007258455.2. Classification (NCBI taxonomy): domain Eukaryota; kingdom Viridiplantae; phylum Streptophyta; class Pinopsida; order Cupressales; family Cupressaceae; genus Sequoia; species Sequoia sempervirens. Next base: position 23,930 of record VDFB02082699.1, read on the forward strand.
GTGCTTTAACTTTAGTCTTAAAAGGGACGCTTCAGTTTGACTAAAGACTTAAAGCATGAATCTTGACTTGTGGAAAAGGGCGAACTTAATGTGGAATTGTCAACTAAAGTAAAATTTGCATGGTGCTTTAAATAAATTTGCAACTGAAGTCTTGGTAGGGCGAATTGAGTCTTAATCTTGAGAAAATCACAAGCCAAGCGCAATTTTCAAGGTTGAATGCATTTGCTACGAATTTTGGTGATGAAACTCTATTTATTCAAGTTTAGGCGTCCATTATTTCCTCATCACAAGCTTAGAAACATACATTCTTCTTGAGCGAGCAGCAATTTGAAGGTGTTACAGATGTCAGAATTCAACATTCTTTATAGCGTTGGATTCAGATTGATCAGAGGAAGAAGATTTCAGACTTTGTTTTCAATTTGCATGCAGGTTACATCAATTCCAAGTCAGAGATAGGCGAATTCTACAGAAGCAGAGCAAATAAAACATTCTTTCTTCTGTCTTATTTCTTCTATTTCTCATCTTAGGTACTTTCTTCGCATGTCAAAGAAATTCGGCATATTTTCAGAGTTTGATCATCTGGGTTCGCATACTTCAGCATCAGCAGCAAAACCCATGTCTTAGATTTTTTCGAGAAAATTGCCCTGCAGCCTTCATTTTGAAGCTCTGTGCTTTTTTCTGAAGATTTCTTTGCATGTGGGCTAAAATCACATCTTTTTGAAAATCGCATCATGTGGGTTTGTTTAGAATTCCGTTGTGCGCAAAACCCATGTTCCAGATTTTCTCAAGAAAAATTGCCTCGGGAAGCTCTAAAAACCCCTACAGTTCTTGACTGAAGAGTCTTTGCATGTCAAGCTAAACGGCATTTTTTCGCAATTCTGATGTTGTGGGTTGTCTTAGAATCATTTTTCAGACAAAACCCACGTCTCAGAATTTTTGGTGAAAATTATCCTCCGATAGGCTATTTTTAGCCTCACCAGGGGCCATTTTAGCTTTCCGGAGAAAGTTGTCAGAACATAGCCGTGTTCACAGTCAATGGGCGAGTTTTTTAGAATGCAATTCAACTAGACTGAATTCAAGACCAAATCAGTCTTAATTCATGATTGCATCAGAAGCGTCAAGTTGCAAAAGAAACAGAGGTCACCACTCCATTTACGGAGCCGCCAAAGTTACCAAGTGATTTCGTGTCACTACCTTCTTGAAGATGGCATGTATATTGCACTTAATGAAGTGCAAGCTGAGTTCGAAAAGCTGATTCATGATAGCCTTGAAGGAGACCCTATGGCGGCTAAGTTGGAGAATATTTCAGTTATTTCAGCTAGTTTCAGAAAGGCAACTGAAGATGTCAGAGAATGCATGCATACAGTCAAGGAAAGTGACAGAGAACTGAAGAAACAGATTATCGCTTTGGACAGTATCAAAGTGCCAGAAGATAGAGAGATTGATGAGTTCCTGGACGAGGTGTTAGACCGAGATGGCATGGAGTGATCTGCCAGTTGGACCTGTAGTTAATTTCGAGGATTGAGTCATGAGCAGCAGTTAACTCGACTTTCAGTCTTAAGTTCACTTGCTGACTTCATACATGCTTATCTCTTCCTTGGGATTATCTTTATAGGAGTTAGGGTTAGGGTTTCCAGTTAATTGAGGGTAGTGTCCAGTTAACTTTGCTTTAAATAAGGACGTGCATGCTTGCACATTGTCCATTTAGGTTAGATGTACCGGTTAACTGATGGTAACTTTCCAGTTAACTGTATAGTTTACTTTATTAGGGTTTAGTAATAAATCTTGCATGCATTGCAAGACTGTAGTTGACTCAAGGTGATTTTAGGGTTCCCTACACCTTTCGATGTCTAAATAAGAGCTTTTGCTCATTTGTACATAACTTTTGCATGATAGCATACATGTTGTGCCTACCTTGCCTGTAGTATAGCTATTATTGTATCTGTTCATGAGTATTTATTATAATAATGAATTGTTATGCCACTCGGGTTTCATGCAATTATGATGGTGAATTCTTGCTTTAGTTAGATATAGTGGCTAGTTGATCGTAGATTGTATGTGTGTCTCGCCAATGCAATTTATTATCCTAGTTGGCTATCCTTTATGTTATGTGTTCAATAAACTCGGTCAGATTGAGCTGATAGATGTGCCACCTTGCCTTCAAGTTGAGAATCTGTTCTTGGTTATCGTATGATGTGTGTGAATAATAAACTTATTTAGATTGAACTGATAGTTGTGCCACCTTTCCTTCAAGTTGAGAATCTGTTCTTAGTTTATCATATATTGTTGTTTCCAATAAGCCTATTTAGACAAGCAGATAGTTGTGCCACCTTGCCTTCACGTTGTGAGTCTGTACCCGGCTTATCGTCAGATAATCATCCCTGCTCCATTTCCTCATGCTCTGTTTTCTTGAGGAAACTGGATAGATTTAAAGTAGTTAGCTTAGTTGTAGTTAATGATCTGCGAAACCAGACAATCCTTAGCTGCAACGCTCTTGGTTTTCTTAACCTTGTGCCTCTTCCAGCTAAGAACAAAAAGATAGGACTTAGATTACTTTTCTTTTCCATGCATTCCAGCACTACGAGGGAGCTTCCCCTCCTAATTTGAAGAGCACTCATTACGCAGTGTGCATAGCTGTCCGTACAAACCTACACTCTAGAGGTGTTAGTTTTTACGCCAACAAGTTCATCCTGCAGACCCCTGAAAATGCGCCCACTTCACAAGGAGGAGATGAAAAAGTTGAAGTGTTGGACTTCAGTCCACCTCCACCATCAAAATGCGCCCAAGGAAGGAGGAAGCCATAACATTTTCTAAGGCATGAAGTTAAGTCCGCCTGCCACCCCTAAATGTGCCCATGCAAAGTCAAGATGTTAAAAAAAAATTCTAAGTCAACGACTTAAGTCCTCCATGTGTAAAATGCGCCCACTTCAAGGTGTTGAAATTTTTTAAGGCAAGGCGTTCGTCCACCTCCACCATCAAAATGTGCCCATGCAAGATAAAAGAATCTAAGGCGTTGTGCATGAGAAAGGGAATATTCCCAGTGTTGACTTTCTCCTCCACCCTTTGAATGCGCCCATGTTAGAAGCAAGGCCAAAAATGGTCCAAGGCATTGAAGTGAAAATATCCTCCATGACATGTAAAATGCGCCCAAAGTGCATGTTAGAGATAAAGTTTGAAAAGGTGGCAAAGGCATTGAGGTCAAAATTTCCCCTAGACATGCTAAGTGCGTCCAAGATAAAGGTGAGGTTGATGGATAAAAAATGACTAAGGCATGGTTAAGTCCACCTCCTACCCCTAAATGCGCCCTAGTGGATAAATAGCCTTGAAAAATGTCTAAGGCAATGAAACTTCAAGCTCAGCCAGGCATATGCGCCCAAGTGAGAAGAGGCTCCAAGAAATTTTTCTAAGCGTGGGAAATTGGAAGCTCCCACCCCCAAATGCGCCCTTGAGGGAGAATGGAAGATGAGATTCCTAGGAAATTTTCTAAGTGTCAAAAAATGAAAGTTGAAGAGTCCAAATGCGCCTAGAGGAAAGAGGGTGACTCAAATTTTTTTTCGAAGGCATTGGAATTGAAGGAAGATACCCTCAAGTGCGCCCAACTTAAGAAGGAAGATGGAAAAAGTTTCTAAGTAATGACAATTGAAGTTGGACCCCTTGAATGCGCCCTAGTAAGGAGTTTGACTTAGAAGTTTGGCTAAATTAAAGTCCAAGGTGGTATATGCGCCCAAAGCATCAAGGTGAGTGATTGAAAATATTTCTAAGTGTTGAAAAGTGATAGCTCAGACCCCTATATGCGCCCAAGATTAAGTGGAAATTGAAAATTCTTCTAAGGCAAGTGAAATTGAAACCTTCAAGGGTCAAATGCGCCCAAGTTGGTTGGGAGGTGATAAAATTTCCTAAGGCAAGGCAGGGGAAGAAAATGCGCCCAGATATGAAGGATGAGAATATATTTGGTTGAGAAATATTTTTCTAAGGTTTAAAATTCAAAAAATGAAATGTACCCCTTCGTTTGTAGACACATGAATTCGACGCTTTTTGAAGGGAATTTTCTTCTGGGAACTGGACGTCTTCAATGAGGAATTGATTTCAAAGTCTTCCACAGCTTGCCAAGGATTCCGAGGTGGATATTTTTTTTTATGGGCACCAGATTGATGAATTTCCTAGTGAAAATTGAAAATTTTCTAAGGCAAGAAGGATAAAATATGTTGTTGAAATAAAATGCCTTGGCGGATGAATTTGAAGTTGATTGCCTAGGTGAATTTGCTTAAATTCTTTGTGAGGATAATTTTCTCGAGTCAGAGATGAGTAAAATCAAGGTTGTCAACGCCTCAGCTGGAAAAGTGAATTTCTTGAAGAGGATGTAGTTGAAGCTGACACTTCGAAAAGATGATTTTAAAAGTGCATCTCTTAAATACGCCCTTGAGGAAGATGAAATTTTTCTAAGGCATTGAAATATGATGCATAGGAGTCATATGCCCCAGCCTACAGATGTTGAAAAATCATGAAGAAAGCAAAGTTGGCTAGAGAAAAACGATGAACCCTATCAGATCCGGAGATCACTCAGACCTTGGAAGTTAAAGCATGAAATCAGGTAAGTAAGGTGAGTTTATATTATGAAGTGTTCTGATGCTCTTCTCCTTGCTTGTTTTGCAGGAGGAATGTCAAGACCAAACGATGATGATTTAAAGAGATGGAATAGATACTCCAAGACAACGTTACAACCTCGAAAGAAGAAAGGTTGCATGTTGGAAGAAATGGCTAAGTGTTGCACTCGACGCAGTCAGGCGAGTGGCAAAGAAGAAGTGTTTTCAAAGCTCAGGATGGAGGGAAAGATGGAAACCCAGGCGTTAATGGTCACCATCAAGTACTTCAAAGTTGAAGAACAACATCAAGGAGGAAAATCATCATCAAGCGGAAGAATGAGGTTGCAGTCTTGGAATTTCAAAATGAGAACGTGCCTGCCATGCCAGAAGTTGAAGCTGTTTGATCAAGTCTGCAGTCAAGAACAAGAACAGTGCGAACGCGTCTATGAACAGGAATCTTCTAGAGGGATGATGGACATTAATGGCTCATTTATTACCCCACTCCTCTTGGTGGTGGTTTTTAGGGTGAATCTTGTTTAGGGCTGAGGTGCCACAATCTGGGCCTTCCAGCCGATTATAATCTGGGTCGTCCGTTGGACTTGGCCAGCTATATAAAGGGGCATCCCCCCTCATTTGTATCTCATTAGACAATAGAGATTAGAATAGAGAGACAGTTAGGTGATAACTTGGAGGTAGCTTAGTATAGATTTATAGGATAGTTTGAAGAAGAGGGAAAGTTTTCCCTTTGAAAACTTTGTAAGAAATTGTTGTGAACACTCTCTCAATAAAAAGAGTTTTCATGATGGTGAATTTCGTCTTTTGTTGTGAGTAGCTAGCAAGGTTTCTTCATCCTTCTGATTCGAATAGTAGCTTAAAGTAGAGTAAATTTCATTTCATGCAAGTAGATAGTAATAATGGAATGTGGTGTTTGATCTAAGCAAGCTTTGCCTATCCATACCACTAGCGGGCTCACTGACGGTGTGTTCGCCTTGTGTGGTCAACTGGAACCATTGTGGGCCTAACTTCAATCACAGTTTGAATGATGGTATGCGTTGTTGTGATGGTATCTTCATGTCAAGTGGTGGCTTGAATATCTTTAGTCACCTCCCTTGAAGATTGCACCGACTCCGTGGAAGCTGTCCGATGCGAGGCAAAGCGAAGTTCGGTTGAAGTTTGCTGAAGTTAAGCTCCATATCTCGCATTTACGATAGAATTTAGACTCTCTAAACCCTGCAACCACTTTAAATTCAGTACTTTCTGGTTAGAATAGGAAACTCGTGCTTCATTGATAAATCTGTCGAATTGTGAAAACCCCTTCCTCTGCTGTTGAACAATTCCGTAAGTCCCCTTGAAATACCAGCAAATCACATTGACCCAACTAAGACTATTCGCACTCAAGGAACCTTGGAGTTGAACACACGAACTCTCTCGCAATCTTAGCGTGCTAGATACTTTGATCAAGAGAGAATAGGGTAGCCGTTGGCGACTTTATTCTGTGTTGGTGTGGTCACGAAAAACACATCAACAGGGTCCTGGTCTTGTTTTTGAACATCTAGACATTTTCTAATTCACCATCTCAACATGGGCACATATGGGAGTTCCTACTTTTATTTTAGATCACTTAGAAACCTCGTTGGAGTCATGTTAGAGCTAGGGTGCATTTGACCCCCTACACTTTGATTTTCAACACTTAGATAATTTTCATGGCATCCTTCCAGGCTTGGGCACATTTCACCCCTTGCACTGCCGTTTTGCAACACTTAGAAAAAATTCTTATTCAATCCTCCTCTTCAAGGGCGCATTTGACTAGGTCTTCTTTCATTTTTCCCTCCTTAGAAGCTTTTCAACCTCCCTCTTCACTTTGGGCGCATTTGACCCCTGGTCACTCCATTTCTAATGCCTCAGGAACATTTTCCTTCATGTATCTAACTTGGGCGCATTTGGGGTATCCTTCTTCCAATTTGCTTGCCTTGGAGAATTTTCTAGCATCACTCCTTGCTAGGGCGCATTTTAAGGGTGGCACTTCCATTTTAATACTTCAAAATTTTCTCAACCCCCACTCTACTCCTTGCTAGGCGCATTCCAGGGGTCATACTTCCATTTATCTCAGGCTTAGAAATTTTTTTCCTTTATTTTTGAGTCCCCTGTCAAGATGGGCGCATTTGAGGGGTGGTGGAGGAATTTTCCATCACTTAGAAAATTTTATGCTTCCCTCTCAACTTTGGGTGCATTTGGGACCTGTTGATTCCATGTTTTCATACTTAGTAAAATTTATGCCCCCTCACCTACCTAGGGCGCATTTGAGGGGTCCTTAGGCAATTTTAATGACTTGAAATTTTTTTCTCCACCCACCTCCTTCCTTTGGCGCATTTTGGGGGTGGTGGAGGAATTTTCTCTGCCTTAGCAACTTTTCTCCATCCTCATGTCATGCTGGGCGCATTTGCTAGGGTGGCCTGCTAGTTCCAAATACTTAGAAAAAATTTCATGCCTCCTGCCTAGCTTCCTATTTTTAGTAAGTTTTGGAGCTCCTGTGATTTCCATGGATTTTCAGCATTTTCAAGACCTGATTTTTGCTGACCTTGACCCTCCTGACCTGTTCACACATGCCTCGCGCTGGCCTGCTATTTATAGCCTGTAGATGACTTACTATAAATAGTAAGTACTTGATTTTAGAACTTCTGCAAGTCCGTTTGATGTGAAATTTGCTCCATGGGGTCCTTGTGATCTGTTTGACCCATTCACACTGGTGCCTCATGTTGACCTGCTATTTATAGCCTGTTCCAAAAGTGACTTACTATAAATAGTAAGGGCTCAGATTGCCTTCAAGTTTTACCTATGGATAGCTTCAAGGATGCTGATCGTGATGGGATAGATCAGTTTTCGGAGATTCTGGCGTTTGACCCTTCATTTTAGGCACCAAAGTTGGAAACCCTAATCTGACTTGCATGTGCCTTAAATGACCTCCGTTTGACCTCGCTTCTGTTGCATGTTGCTCTGCTCGTGAATTGACGTGCTGGGGAGCTACTAAAGTGATCTTGCTAAAAATAGTAAGTGTCTGAAAAAGTGACCAACCGCTTGTCGGATGAGTTTGCATGTCACTTGCCCAAGGGATCTCAAAAAACCCAGAAAAACCTAGAAAAACCCAATAAATTGGTCAACATGCGAGCACTGGCTAAAAATAGCAAGTCTTCGAAAAATGATCAACTCTGCTTGCATGTCACATCATTGCGAAGCTCTCGAAAAACCCATAAATAATATCCTGACATGCACTGAAATTTTTTACATGGAAACCCTAAAAATAGCCTCCGAAGCCAGAATTGATGAAAGGTCATCATCTTGATTTGCATGTTTTAACCATCGCGAAGGTCTCGAAAAACCTAGAAAGATTCTCCAGACATGCATTGAAAACTCCAATATGCAAACCCTAAAAATGGCTTCTGAAGCCCGAACTGCTAAAAATAGCAAGTTGTCTGATCTCGCTCAAATTTTGCAAATAAGCAGCTTGAGGTATTCTAAGTGTGGCATAGTAGTCAGAATTTCAAAAAGTGTTGAGAAAATGTCCGAAATTGAACACTTACTAAAAATAGTAGGTTGTTAGAATTCAATGAAATCTTAATGAGAACCTTTTGGAAGCCTTCTGACAACAGTGTAAAGCTCAGATGTCAATTAGCCAACTCAATTTGACTTAAATTAGCCTGAAGGTTGGAAAACCTAAATTTTCAAGACGCTCTCCAGACTTAACCAAAATTGCAAACCAGGTCAAAAGAAAGGTACATCATCAGAAAAGACAGACGGGACAAAGAGAGACAGCAAAAAAACAACCAAAATCAAGCCAAAAGACCCGAATGGAGAAAAATTAGGTGTCCCCATTTTGAATGGGGTGATGTATGAAAAGGTCACAACATCTGGCATCCCCACGGGAAAGTGTTGATAAAAATTTTAAGAATTGAACCTGAGCTAATCTTCCTCAAACCATCATATGGAAAGGATACTTACTCAAAAGGGGAGAAGAATCCGATATTGAATCAAAACACCTTCATCCAAGATCCTTCAAGTGTATGTCAATCTATCTCTAAACCATCTTGACTCCCGAAATTGACCATGGCAAGTTATATAAATATATGAACTTCAAAAGCATCCTAGACATTGCCTCGTTGCCAGTCAGGCGTGCATAGCCCCGACAAGGTTGTCGCTTCAATTCTCACGAATATTGCTCCACTGCCAGCCGAGCGTCCATAGCCCCGGTGGAGTTATCCGCATGTTCCCAAAACCACTATTCTAAGTATAATATTTCTTTCATTGTTCTTTTATTTTTCTCTAGATATTTCTTTTTTAGCACATTTTCTTTTCTTTTCCGTACTGATTTTCCGTCAATTCCACAATTGGTTGGTAGGCAATGAAGTCTCCAATTGGTTTGAGAATTGTAGTGGCGTTGAAGCAAGACGTAAAATTTCACCTGCCATAGCCTTTCCCAAGAAATAAAAATGACTTAGAGTGGTTGTTAAATGGGTAGGGCATTAGGCTCTTTGGACTCATGTTTTGAGACACAATAACGGATTAACCTCCCGAATCGGGCTTACTTCCAAACCGGATGATGACAAGAGAAAAACAACCTTGGCTTTTTCAAAATTTGCATAAATATACAAATCCTAGTGGAAAGAAGACCATGTTGCGAAAGGAAAACATCATCACCCCCTTGGCAACAGGAAACCCCAAAATCTTTGCCCATTCCAAACCCAAAAGCACTTGAGTGGACAACTCAAGGGAAGAAACGTCAAACCAAAAACCCAAAGGGTAACAAACCAAAACCAAAACCAAACGGAAAACGGAAAGCAACCTAATCTAACTATGTACAAAGTAGGTCCTAGGAGGGAACCTATGTTTGGAAATAATGCTTGAGGAATTTCCCATTGACTGGCAATGGGACATCCTCTCCTGTTTGTGTCCGTAACTTAAATGCATTATCTCCCAGGTTTTCAGAAACTTGATAAGGACCCGGCCACAATTTGTTGATCCGTCTATTCATAACTTCTTAATGTTCGTCCAAACTTTCCAAAGCTTCATCCCTTTTCTCCTCCAAGTGCATCAATTGGGACAATCTAGTTTGAACCCGGTCTTCTCTCTTATTGACCTCTCCACATTCTCCCTCTAAAGTGACTTGTTGAATCATCTTTGGGACTTGCTCCAAGGAGATCTTGCTCATGGCATCTGTACTCTCTGAATGGAACGCCTCGAATATCCCTTCATCCTCATTCCCACTTGAATCGTTTTCAATCAACACTTCGGTGGAGGCAGGTGCATCCTCTAAAAGCTTTTCTCCATTCAAACTCTGCAATATGAGGACTTCTTGCTTGATGGGTTTATATGAACCCAAATCAGTTTCCATGAACAAAATCTCACTGTTTTCACCACACTCTGTGATCATTAATCTGAGTCGCGGTGTACTTTCAATTTTTATCTGATTTGGAATCCCTCTCCAAGGCAACCACATGTGGGAGAAGTCAGTCGCAATGTATCCATTTAGCTTTCTGGACCAATCTCTGCTCAATAGCATGCCATAACCATCAGGTATATCCACAACTGATATGTCAATGCGACTCTGAACTCTGGGATCCGCTGCCAGTTGCATATGAATATTGTTCAATTCTCCGACAACTGGGACTTCAGTCTTGTCCAGCTGGGTCACTTTCTTGTTGGTCTGGAGTAGAACTAAACCCAACATCTCACATAACTTCAAAGGCATGACATTACTTGATGCACCGAAATCGATCAAACAGTTATGTAATAACTTTCCAAAAATTTTGATTGAAACAAGAAATGAGGCCGGCTCATCCTTCCCCTGATAAAATACTACTAGCTTCCTCCTTTAATATGCTACATTATTCCTTTTCTTATCTTTTCTATTCTGATTATCTTGGACAGCGTCTTTTGAATTCTTCCTCTACTTTGCGAGAACATCAGGCTGAGCTCTCCCCTCGATCTCGTTCTTTGGCTTTTCAGAAGCATTTGAAGAACTTTGCACCATACGCACAAAATTTTGAGGCTGCTACTGAGTCTCCCAAGTGTCATAGGGCATCTAGGGCACATCCTCTACCACATTCATGTTCTGTGCGGGACGAGACTGTGTGGCAACAATATGGTTTCTTGACGCATTATGTGATTCTTGGGAAGTATTTCTCACAATAGGAACTTCATTCAAACTTCCCAATAGAGTATCTCTAACTTCTAAAATCTTCATTAACTCACATAGGGGAAAACTAACTTTCATCCTCTTCAACTCCTCTAGCACGTAGGAGCTAAGCCTCTTTACATCTTCTCTAGGAGAATTTTCCTTTTGTCCGCGTTCAGCTTGGTGAACAGGCTGTTGAGTAGCTTGTTGTCCATTCCCGCCTTGTGTTGCATTTTGCCGCTTGTACTCTGGAGAATCTCTTGGCAGACTCGGATTGTTACTTGCGTTGGGATGCGGCGGAGTTGTAAAATTATTTGGAGGTACTAATGATGTCAGAGGTTTGTGTTGTTGGTGGTAATTCCTCTGATATACTTTAGGGGCTCCTCCTCCAGTTGATTGGAAGGCTTGTACCTCTCTTACTCGTACCAAGACACTGTTGTTGAGAGGTGGAAAAATATAACCATCTCTATGAAGAGGCTCTTCTGGTGATGCATATGTGGCGTGAACTTTTGATGACACTTGAAATTCTGGCATCCTCATGGGACCGTTCGCTGAAGCTGATGGAAACTTGTGATCAACTGGTGGGGGTGTATAACTTTGAAACTTAGGCGGGAAATTGAAATCTTCTAAGATCAATGCCTGATCATATCTGGGTGTTGGGACCAACTCATATCCTGTAATTGGAGGGTTCTCTGTGGCCTCCGTATTCTTTGCTTCTCTCTTGAGAATACCAGCCACAACTTGGAATTCATGGCACTGTAGCTCAGAGTGCTGGTTCGTGTTATGTAACCTACACCATGCTGACATAGAGGTTTCAGGAAGATAAACTCTATCTGCAGGACGGTTTTCGGGAGGTGGCGGATTGTCCAACAGTGATGGAACACCTCCATTGTTAGGCCCTGTATTCCAAGACCTCTTCTGAAATCCCTGATTATTATTCCTATACCCATGACTGTTCTTATGACTGTATCCTTGATGGGTATCCTGATGACTTGGAGGATTATTTTGATATCCTTGGTTAGCACCTTGATGTGCTTGATAATTTCTTTGCATAGATTGAGTCTAATTATTTTGATTTCTAAGGTAAGTCACCTCAGTTAACAGCCTCTTCACTTGTTCTATTAAATATTTTATTTCATCTTTCTCCTCTTGAGTTTTCATTGGTGGCATTGTGTTTTGGAGATACACAGGCTGTGTTGCTGGCGTCTAGGACAAAGGCATCCCAGGATGGAGGACTAACTGATTTGATGGTGCTTGCACTTGATAAGCTGGTTGTGGAATTGCATTTAGCGCCGGAACTTGTTGATTCCATGTTGAGCTGAGCGTTGGCACTTGATTGTTTGTTGTGACTAGGCCAGTATATAGTGAGGGTCCAGCTATATTTTGTCCTAAACCTTGACTTACTTCAACAGCTTTAGCGTAAGCTTGATTCATATTGGCCGGCGCGGGGTGAGATTTCACGAACATTGCAGTCAAAGGATCCAAGGCTGAATAGTAATTCTCCCTGGCATCAACAATAACATAGGGAGTACGCAACCTTGTGAGGGCCTTCTGAAACCTATTGTTGAATGCATGGATGGGCTCTTTGTCCTATCTTCTCACTTCTACAAACTAACGATAAAGCTCTACAGGAGTAAAAGGTATGCCAAACTTTCCAACGAAGGCAGCCTTCATTTGCTCCCATGATCTTATAGATCCAACTAGCAGGTGAATAAACCAATGATGAGCTTCTTCGCCCAAGGAATACGAAAATAGCTTGCAAGCCACGTCCCCATATGCAATCTGCCTATTGTGTAGGTGATCTTCAATCATCTTGATGTGGTGCTCAGCAGTGCGGTTCACATCATTAACATGGAACTTGCTGCAAAAATTCTCTAGATTCTTCGGCATGTCATGGTAGTCTGCAAACTCTAGTGGAGATGGGTTGGTAACCAACCAAGTAGAACCATTTGGAGCCGGTTGACCTCCTAGTTGAGCCATAGCTTGAACTGGTTGTCGTCGCTGATACACAATTACTTGGGCTGGTTGTTGCTGTTGAATAATCACTGGTGGGGTAGTTTGAACTGATCTAGTTTGAGAAAACCTCAAAACACTAGGTGGAGTTCTGAACAAACTTGAAATCTCTTCTCCACTTGGTGCCCCTTCGATTGATGGAACTTCTTTGATTGATGGAACTTCTTCGCTTGATTGAACTTCTCTCTTCTTTCTTTCTCTAGCTGGTAGTTCTAACTCCACAAAATCTTTAGACGAACTAGGCGTAGACCTCAAAATTCTTTTCAACTTATCCGACTAGAACGAACTAATACGATCCAGGATGTAGCTGCTTTTTCTAGTGGCGGGGTGCGGGAGCGAGTGGCTGTCTTTGATTGAGTAAATCTCTTTCAATAGCAACTTGAATCTTAATAGCCTTTTCTTCTTCTTCCTCCAACACAAAGCTTGTTCGCATATACTCAGCTGCACTCCTCTTTCTTCTCCACGTGAGATTGTTCAATCTTGAAAGGATGTCTTCTTGATCGTCGTTGAATCCCAAATTCGGCTGCAACACTGGAAATACACCTTTATGCGGTAGCACCATCTTGACTCATGATAATCTTCTCCAACAAATTCGTTACTTCAAACCCTTTCTACTTCAATATGACTGTATGCTGTAGCTGTTAAGGCCCTCCTTCTAGCGCCAATTCTATTGGCGTGCTGGAGGAGGGTAAAAGAGTCTCTAAGATCGTCTCCTCAGATAATAAAATTTGATAGAATCTGGAGTTCAACTGCTTGGTTGTTCGCGTTCAGCCCTCCTTCTATTGCCAATTTTGTTGGCATGTTGGAGGAGGGTAAAAGAGTCTCTAAGATCGTCTCCTCAGATAATAAAATTTGATAGAATATGGAGTTCAACTGCTTGGTTGCTTGCGTTCACCCCTCCTTCTAGTGCCAATTCTGTTGATGGGTTTTTTTTATGACCGCACCAACACAGAATAAAGTTTCCCAACGGATGCTCTATCCTCTCTTGAACAGTCTCCTGCATACTAAGATTGCTAGAAAGATCATGCATTTAACTCCAAGGTTCCTTCATGCAGTGGATAGTCTTAGTTGGCTCTATGTGATTTGTTGGTAATTCAAGGGGACTTACATAATTGTTCAACAGCAGAGAAGGGGATTTTTACAGTTCGACAGATTTATCAATGAAGCACAGGTTTCCTATACTAACTAGAAATGTACCGAATGTAAATGGTTGCAGGGCCTAAGAAGGTACTACTCTACTCTAAGGCGTGGGACATGGCAATCAACTCTCGCAAACTTCAACCAGGCTCCACTTTGCCTCGCTTTGGACAACCTCCACAGAACCGGTGCAATGTTCAAGGGGAGTAACTAGAAATGTTCAAATTATAATTCAACAATGGAGACACCGTCACAACGATGCATGCCAACATGAAGATCATAATCAAAGTTAAGTCCGCAATGTTCTAGTTGACCACCCAAGGCGAACTCACCATCAGTGAGTCCGCTAGTGGTATGGGTTTAACGAAGCTTGCTTAAATTAAACACCACATTCCACAACTATCATCTACGTACATGAAATAAATTTTACTCTACTTTAAGTTCTACTTTAAAATGCTAAGTGATTCGGAAGGACGAAGGAGCCTTGCTAGCTACTCACAACAAAAGACAAAATTCACCATCAATGAAAACTCTTTTTATTATGAGTGTTCACAATAACTTCTTACAAAGCATTCAATGAGAAAACTTTCTTTCCTCTTCAATCTAAGCTATGCTATCAAACTATGCTAACTGTCTATGCTCTATCTCTTAGCTGTCTCTCTATCCTCTAATGATCTAATGAATTACAAATGAAGGGGGATACCCCTTTTATAGTTGGCCAAGTCCAGTGGACGACTCAGATTCAATTACAATGAAGGGCTCAGATTGAGCCACATATGCCCTAACCCTAGAAACCGCCACAAAGAGAAGTGGGATAATAAATGAGCAGAAGATTCTCCACTTTCTCCTGAAGTCACAATGAGCAATTAATGTCCACCATCATCTTCTAGAAGGTTCTCATCCAGAAACGCGTTCCCACTGTTCTTCTTCTTGACTTCAAACTCTATGAATCTGGCCAATTGCTTTGACTTCTGACATGGTAGGCACGATCTCATTCCGAAACTCCAACTTCTTTCTCCTGCCTGATGATGATTTTCCTCTGTCGTTCTTTAACTCTAAAGTGCTTGAGGATGATTTCTAACCCTTGGGCCTTAATTATTTCATCTTCCTGATCTTGAAGGATTTTCCTGTCTTGGACTCGATCGTTTCTTCCTTGCCACCTGCCTCCCCGAGTTGGGTGCACACTGGGTCTTCGAGGAAAAAATTCAACACTTAGCCATTTCTTCCAACATATCCCTTCATGATTTGGGCGCAACTGAAACATCATGGAGGAGCTTGAAACGTGCAACTTTATCTCCCTCCAAGGTTGTAATATTGTCCCGGAGTGCTTGCTCCATCACCTCAAGTCATCGTGTCCTGGCCCCACTGTTCATCCTGCAAAACAAATCAAGAGTAGAGCATCAAAACACTTTATAATATAAATTCTCTTTACTTACCTGATATCCATGTTTTTATCTCCAAGGTTAGAATGACCTCTAGATCCGATAGGGTTCATCATTTTTCTCTAGGCAACTTTGTTTTCTTCATAACTTTTCATCACAGGTGCATTTAACGTCCGTAGGCTGGGTGTATATCATCTTGATGTTTTCATCTTCTTGCCTTAGCCATTTCATTCACCTATCTTGTCCATCTTCTTTTAGGAGCTTGACACTTCATCTTGAGGGCGTATATTCACCTTGTATTCTGGGTTTGTGCCTTAGAAACTTCTTCCATTTGTGAGGGTATATTTGGAGGGGCTATCTCTAAATCTCAGGCCTTAAAAGATTTTGTGTCATACTCTCACCTCTTGG